>BLKR01005248.1:20000-85290 GCA_011170035.1 Teleogryllus occipitalis
CCTGGGATACACGTGCTGTTTCCATCGCAGGTCGCAGGATGTCCACTGATGATTGTACGAGAATAGAATAGTAGAATAGTAAGAATAGTAATAATAGAATTGTAGAATTGTAAGAATCGTAAATTGGCACGACGTTGTGTTTCATGGGAGCTACAGATCAGTGGTTTGTTTTACAATAATAAGGAATTTAGTTAATGGTCAGCCATGCAGTAAATTACAGCTTCACAAAACAATAATAGACATCATCCATCCCATATAATTGATTAATGTTTCACCATCCTTATACAGGCATCATCTACTGCCACTTAACGCACTCTCCACTCAAATTAATATCAAGATTTAATTCACTGTATCATTAAATCTCAATAACAACAAGATTTTTCAGACATTTTCTTGCTACACAGTATATATCTTGTTCATCTGCCTGCTTTCTGTTTCTGGTTCTTTTTCTGTTACAGATTATCTTCCAGACTTCAGCCAACTGCGTTCAACTAGGAAAACTGCATCCATGTACATCAAAAATGTTATATTCATGTTATCATATTTTTCCCCTTCCCACCTTCCCCAGTTTTCCTAATTCATTCTAACTCCCTCTACTTTCCTTCCGTCTTTATACTTTCCTTTAATCTTCCTATTTTCATCTCCTTTTCTTGTGTTACGGTCCTAAGCCGCCATCCTGATTGAGGTTTTCCTGGGTTTACTCAATCGCTTAAGGCGTATGCCGGGATGGTCTTAGTTTTGCATCCCAGATATAAATGTAAAATATGCCCTCCTTTTTCTTAAAAATTGTTCACAATTGAGGCATTCGGGTATTCGAGAATTTCTGACATTTTACGAAAGTAAAATTATTGACTTACCACGGCTCTCTTGTAAATAAGAAACATGGGCTCTCTTTGTATCATATTCGTTTTAGAATCCCGAAAATTGACAATGAAAACACATTCATAATTTGTTTCATTAGTTATGTGTAACACACTTCCACTAATGATCGTTGCTAATACGCAAGTAATGTGAATGCAATTTCGTAAGTGTGAAATCTCAGTTATCACTATCTCCGCCCGAACGCCTCAATTGTAATTATGTCAATGTAAATATTTAAGCGATAAGGCGGAAGAGCAGGCCTTACGGTCTGAGCCTCGCCAGTAATAAAGACATTATTATTATTATTATTATTATTATTATTATTATTATTATTATTATTATTATTATTGTTATTAATTAATTTTTGAAAATAATTCATTTCAATGAAATCTATTCTCCCCACAAGCCAAAAAGTTCAAAAGTAAATAAGCGTATTTTTTTATGAGAAAAGAAAAGTTGGGGGTTTTAAGACCATGACAAGATCATCCTTTTAAATAGTTAAAAATAATGAATGTATTATGCCTACATAATGAATAACTGCTTTTTTACCGTAATAGACATCAATAAATAGGCAAATCTCAAATAAAATAAATAGCAATAAGCGATTATCATGAAAATTCTCCGAAGTATCGGGAACTCTCTCTCTCTCTCTCTCTCTCTCTCTCTCTCTCTCTCTCTCTCTCTCTCTCTCTCTCATAGTCTGCCTGGAATTCTGTCAGTCATCATGTGCACATTCACCTCCGCGAACCTTCCCCAGAAATATCGTCAAGGCCGCGTTACGTCAGTGAACTTGACGCGTCTGCGCCTGTTGGGGTGGTGCCAAGGGACACGTTGCGCCCCGCGCGTCCGCCCCCGCCCCCGCCCCCTGCCCCTACGAGAACTTTCCTCCCCGAGGCCTGTCCGGGAACAGCTCGGAGACGGAACTGTAAAGAGGGAGGCAAAATTGGAGGGGAAATACATAGAAAGAGAAAGAAGTACACGGGAGTTCTGAGATTCAGATGTATTGTAGCTGCTGTGAAGGTGCGCATTAAGTTGCGATAGAGAAAGACAGCAGAATGAGGGACTTTCGAAAGTAGAAGTAGCATCGTCTTTAAGAACTTTTGGAACTATCAAGAGTACTACAATGAAAGCAAGAAAGTCGTTTGTATTCTTTCATACAGATTAAATAATTTATACAGAAAATATTCCAGTTCGTAATATATCTATTTACAATGAAATCGTGGAATATAATCGCATTTTCAAAGACTTCAAGAGTTAAAAACAGTATCTATGACTTCGAAAGCACCGGATCCGATATGTTTGTTATTCTAAACGAAACTTCACCTGATGTTCATTTGAAGGCAAAAATTCGAATTTATATGTTTTCACTTTTTATTCTTCGTAGCATAAATGAAAACGTAGTGTAAATTATTATTCATTTTTATTCATATTTAACAATCATTGTTTTTCATCATTTTGTTACTTGATGGACACAAAACACTAACCAATTTCATTCAACTAATGCTTCTCATGTCACATTTCCCTTGTGGTAGCGTAAATGACACACATTATCTAAGTAATTTTGCAATAACATTATGTTAGTACAACACAGACAAAATTGAAGTTAAAAATACATAACGAGATTCCTGTACGAAGGACAAGGCGGTTAGTGCGTAGGGGATTCAAAACACACTCATATTGAACAGTATTTGTAGTGCAATGCCACACTACCGTTACAGAACATGAATGTCGTAGGTATTATCCAATTTTAATTAATCGGAAAGAAAATAATCTAATTTAATATTTCACACTTTATATTTCCTGTTTACGTGTCGCTGATGTCTTTCTAGACAGTAACAGAATACCAGATGCACTTCACAGAAATGTATTCATACATTCAACTTCAAAAGTATTTACTTGAAAGTTCCTCGGAAGAGCATTAAAAAGGGGAAGGCAGTGGAGGCCCCGCAAAGGGTAGTGGCGCTCCGAGCAAAGGGCGCCGGAGTGCGCTGCGGCGCAAGTGAAGGTGACGCCGGCATTCGCGGCGACATTTTTGGCCCGCGTCCGCGTCGGCGCCTGCGACCGCAGCGCCCGTCACGCCAGGTGAGTGGCCGCGCCAACTCCCAGCCCCCGCATCACTGCGGCGCGCGCGCTCCCTTTCTACGGCGGCCAAGCGAAGCCCTCGTGACAAACGCGCGCTCTACGCCCGCGCCAAAAACCGGGCTCTTTATTACGATACCGTTGCCTCAGCTTTATGGCCGAGCCTGGAAGCCGGAAAATGATTTTAACCCTAGGTAGCGTAAGGGGGTACATTTTGTACCCCAGGACATGTTTTTGTCATTTATTTCGGTTAATGTTGCTATCAGTAAGAGAGTTGTTCTTTTTTCACTAAATATTTTCCCTAATGTGTCAAAAATGTTCTCAGTGGAAAAAATACAATAATTATTTTTTCCTGAAAAAAGTTTTCCTGCTATGAGGTCCAAAATGTATCCCTGTAGTACTCTGTGGCACATGTGGCGGTTAATCATTCTACCACTTTTCTGTTCAAATCGTTAAGAGAGCGGTTTAAATTTATATGTTATTAAGTGGCCTTGAACGTGCTGAATGAATACATTATTGTAACATACTGTGTTCTTTTGATTGTTGTTGAAAGATTCTTATTTTCAACTGTAATAACATTGAAATAATAAGTGTTATGTAAAAATTGTGTGTATAGTAAGTATTTCAATAAAACGGTTATCTATCAGTACCAAAACTGTTAAATATTGTATTCCGATTTGTTTTTGCCCCATGGTTATGGGGTGAAAAACAAAATCAAACCATCACATAATCCGCTGAAACATCATCAACTGCTTCACAATGGAGCATGAAAACCATATCAGTTACTTGTTCTTAGTACTCATCGTTACATTTGAATTATAGCACAAAGAGACTATTTGACAGATCAGATTAAGTGAATATTTGGCATATCAGAAAATAAATGTTGTAGATTCAATTTAAGAAAATGAGGAATAAAAATGTATCAAAAACTATAACAACATGAGCAGATGATTTCCAAATGGTAGTCGATGTTTCAAATTCCGAATGGAGCGTTTTTTCTAAACCAGCTCGTTCGATTTGAGAACAATTTACATTAGAAAATAAATTTTCTGGCATCCACACGAGATATGATATAGATTGGGAATGCTCCAGCCACATTTAAGGTGAGGTTAAGCTGGATTTGACCAATATTCTTTTCGGATGGTATGAAGGGCATCCTAAGCTTTGTAAGTATACAAAAAAGTTAATTCTCGTAAATAATTGTGTGAACTGATTTTTTTAGCATACACTTCAAAAAGTGTCTTTCCTACAATGGCGTTCCCTTAAGTGATTATAGAAACAAAAGAAGATATCACAGAAATTCCATGCGGTATCATTATTAACGAGGGAACTACAAATACAGGATTAAGTACCATTAGTAGTGGAACCCTCCACGTGGTGTGCAGACTAGGACACTGACTTTAACGTTCGCTGGTTTAATCCCAGTTGCAGGTGGCGGATTTTCCAAGGACGTAAAATATACATTGTGACATGTGACGCTTGTGGCATGTAGAAGAATCCTGGCAGGTTGCCCGTCTAAATTAAATCCCTCCGGCAAATTTCCGTCCTTGCGAAATCTCACGTACTCACGACCAGACAGTTCGGGTATTATTAACCGGAACACGTGGAGGAAGTCATTCAGGCGCTCTGAGCCACGTCCAAGGGGCGCGCCTGATCGAAAGATCCCCTAGACTCGCTCTGGAGGGTAGGTTTGAAAAGAAGCATGAGTCGAAAATACGGATGCGCTACTTGCCGTCTTGTCAATGGCCGTCTACCTGCAAATTATTCCTTTCGATAAATAAAGAAATACTACCCTGATGACTTTTGATTAATTGATTAGTGAATTCGGGCGCGTCAACTGCTAAGGACATTATTTCCGTAAGTGTAGTTCATGTTTTATAGCGGGAGATAACTGCAATTTTCCCCTGCTGGATAGCGAGATCCGGCGCCGAACTACCCATTGGCTTGTGGAGTTTTCCCTAACAAGGTATCTCCCACGAGTGGGCTCCGTCCCGGCAGGGGCAAGATCTAACCTCGCGAGTGGTCTCCCGACTTGTGTGGTAGTGTAGTGCATATAAGCATAAGTACGTAAGGGGGTGAGAATAGGGCAATGAAGAAGATGAAAAGATTACGCACGGTACGTGGCCCGTTTATTAGGGTAGTGCTCCGGCATTCGTCTGGAATTGATCGTAAAATCCCACTATCAGAGCAGCCGGCCGCAAGAATTCTCCCCCAGACAGCAGCTCAATTCGATCTAGCTATCTATGTAGTCAGTGTCGAAAATCCTGCTACCGTGGGGACTCGAACCCTGGAACCTTCCGGTCAGAGAGATAAGTTGATGCCCTGAGCCACTCAACCCGGTTCGTGATAGCCCAGAACTGCATTTTTGTGTATAAGTTTCTTTTCTAGGAGAAAATTAACTAGTATTATTTGCATTATTAACTCAATACGTTTTACCCATCAATTGACGTAGAGCCATTGAAAAATATTTCGAAACATTATTTCAACAGTTTTTTTACAACTAAATTGAGATATTATGAAAAAGGAATTGTAATGAAAAACAGCCGAATATGAGAGTTCCATTTTCCATCTAATCTAGATCTCGAGTAGAGGACACAGAGGGTTTTTGCAACTCATTGTCATATTTGGATAACATGAGTGCTAAGCCGGTGACGAGTAGGCTTATCGTTTTTTTCTAGGGCCTTCTGTTTCCAGTTCTTTTTACGCGCCCGAAATAAAAATGTTAACGGAAGAATTTAAGATAAATTTCCTTACATTTTTTGTCTATTCTTTCGTGTACTTTAAGAAGCAAGAAACAGACGTGCACCACCTCAAGGAAATATATGCTTACCATTTTTATTTTTTTCTATTCAAGATTTCTGTGTTTAGTTTCCGATAACCATCTTGATGCATCAACAACTCCTGTTCCCGGTAGAATGTCACTTAACGTTTAGTATCGAATGGGACACAAATCGAAGTGTCAACCAGAGACTTTGCAACATCGAAAGTTCAGTGACCAAGAAGAAGAGGTTGCCAAAGATTCAATATGCAGGGAAGGAGAAGAGTATTAACCAAAATATTGATGGTGCTACAATCCTTTTGTTAAGATGACGGAGGTAATATATCAATGAAGCAACAAGGCGCCCCGAACTACCCCTGCCGAGACGGACGAGACTTTGAAGCATGTTGAAGCGTGTTGAAGCAATGCAATAACTTCGCATTAAAAATTCGCGAGTATCAAGAGTAGGTTTTAAAGAGCATGACGAATAACTCTGACCTTTTACCAGAAGATATTCAGGTGCATAGTTAATTACATTTTTCAACCTTGCCAATTACACACTATATTTTCGCGAAATTACTAGCTATCCCAATAAGTCCTCTCACAATGTAGAACAGAATATTTGAGGTATTCAGAAATGGAACAAGATAGGGCGACAACGTAAAATGTAAAATTTATTCTTGCTACATCAAATATTCCGTTCTCAAATTCAAAAATGCTCATTGACACATAGAATCTGAGATTGTGATGAAACACATGCATCAAATATAAAATATTTTGTTTTTTATATCCGAAGACAAACCAAGTGGAGAAAATAACCGATG
Source organism: Teleogryllus occipitalis (assembly GCA_011170035.1). NCBI lineage: Eukaryota > Metazoa > Arthropoda > Insecta > Orthoptera > Gryllidae > Teleogryllus > Teleogryllus occipitalis. Next base: position 26,523 of record BLKR01005248.1, read on the forward strand.
CAGTTAACACGAGGATTGACGATACAAATTCTAACGGTGATTCGCATTCATTAGAAGAGGAAAATTCTCTTAGGAAACTATTTTTCGTATTGTACGGATGAAATAATAGAGAAAATTCATGACGACGTTTATGTCAAACAGGGTTCTGCTCTGAATATGAGTTATGCCATCATCAAGATAAGGTAATACAATAGTACATTAGGATGCCTACTCTTCAATAATCTCATTATTCCTGCTTCAATAAATCTTATCGCAGAGATCGCAATTCATGCTAAATCAATCATTGAATTAGTTTGACGATCGACTTGTTTCTAACAGAATGAAATAATACGGTAATTGCTGTAGTGAAAAGCATTGTAGAGCTTTACACAGATAATAGTAATATTACTAACAGATAATAATAATAACAATAATAATAATAATAATAATCTTTATTATAACTACGATAAATTGCAGATCCGAGACACTGATATCAGTTGGATGAATACGTGCGATGAAGATGCCATTTAAAAACTGAGAATTCATTATTAACGCCATTTTAAACAATTTTTGTCATTTCAGCTCGTAAAAAAGGTATTTACAATTAAATATTGCAACAACATTACACAACCTGTTGCGCAAAAAAATAAGTAGGCATACCTGCTTCTATCTGCTAACTAGGAACAAGAGTGGAGGAGCCAGCCAACTTAACTTCCTCCGCGAATAACTGTATTTCATTTTTTGAAAGGATTGACAAATCCAGGAACTTCATTACATAGGAAGCGAAAGAAATGTGTGATGTGTTGTATGAGTTTAGTAATGTTTGGAATTCCGTGTGTACTATTGAAGGAGGATAACGGGAGATAAGGGAGGATTAATGATAGGAAGGAGAAAAATACTGAAGAAGGAACGAAGGAAGGAAGGAAGGGGAGGGCTAATGGGAAAGAAAAGAGTAAGGGAAGGATGAAGAGGACGAAAGAGAGATGGAGATCTAGAAAAAGGATAAAGGGAAGGGGGATTGGATGAGGACGTGCAGAACGAGGTGGCTGGAACGTCACGGCACGTTCTGACTTCACGGCACGAAGGCAGAGTCAATAACATATCCCCCAGACCCGCGCGCTAACGTCCCTAAAACAAACTGACAATTCACGATTCCTCCCATTTGAATACGTTTTGTCATTTAACTGCCGTAAAAAGTTAACTTCAAATGAAGATGTGTAAAAACAACAAAACCTGATTGGCACAAAAATACGTAGGGATATCAGCTGCTACTTGCTAACTAAGAGGAACAGAAGAATTAAACTAGCCAACTCTATTGCCTTCACGAATAACAATATTTCCATTTCTCAGCAATTCATGGGACCCAAGACATGGAAAGTGAAGGACATTTGTGAATACGAAATTTAACTTCTATTAAAGACGGAATAAGTGGAGATAAGGGAGGGCTGAGGATAAGAAAGAGGAGGCAGACAAGACAGGGGAAGCCGTGGATAATGGGAAGCGATAAGCTACCAAGGATAAAAGGGAGATAGGAGAGGGCGGAGAAAAGGAGAAAGGGGCGGCGGAGGAGGACGGGTCGAGCGAGGTGGCTGAGACGGCGCTCGCGGCCGCCAGGCGCGCGGGCCGCATCACGAAGGCAGGGTCAATATCCCCCAACCCCGCGCGCAAACATCCCGGTGTCTGCGCTGACATCAGCGGGACTGCGCTCGCTTCCCCAGCCCCCACCCTCTCCCTTCCCCCTCCCTCCACCCGCGCGCTGGGACGACGACGACGACGACGACGCCGACGACGCCCGTCGAGACGGCACACACGGACGTCCTCCGCCCGCGAAGCCGAGTTCGCGGGCACCGCCAGGAAGGGGAACTCTCGAGGACGTGCGGCGTAAATCAACACCCGCCGTACCGCGAACGCCAGCCGCGCGCCGAGCTACGCGCAAACCACCTCATACTTCCTAAGAAGCGTTGTTGGATTATTCGAAGCGCGCATTCCTGGAACGAATTGAGCACCACATCCAGTCTCGGTGCAGACGTACTGAAACCAGGGTTTAGTTGTGATATCAACAGGAATGAGTGCCATCATTTTACGCCTTAACTTCGTTCTGTTTTAGGGTCGTATTTATGAAACTCTGCCAACAGAGCCCTTAGGAGGCTGCCATCTGGGGGATTGCTGGGGGGACAAGGGGCGACTGGAATTGGCTGGGGGCCGTTCATTAATCGCAAGATCGAACACTGGCAGCCTGCTAGGCAGCGCAGACCCCTGGTAGAGGTGTATAACTTCAGCCCTATGTCATAGACCTAATACACATTTTAAGAATCACTATTATATAGGATCGTGATTTGAAAATTCGGCAAAAAAAACAGAGAACAGCTGTAGGTAAATTCTCATTTGTAAACCGAACGATAAAAAAATGGAATAAATTACCTGCAGCAGTGCTGGAGACTTTCCCTCAGAATGTCAAAAAATTTAAAATTAGACTAAGTAAATTGGTTAATACATCAATTTTGTAAAATTGTATTTAGTAACATGTAAATATTTTAATGTTGTTTGATGTTTGTTTTGTGTATTTTTACTAATTCCTTAGAAAACGCTACCACCAGAATTATTCTATGTATTCCTAAGTAGCAAAATAAATATTCTAATATATTCATTCTATTCTACACGTATTCTCAGAATATTTGTGTAGTCCACAGTTTCAAAAATATAAATATTACCCAATTCATTTTGTCGCGTTGTGAAATGTACGCATTCGACAAATAGTTCACTGACATTAGTTCTGACCTCCGCATAGTACGCAATACATCAGCTTTCTCCGGCATTTATTAACAATGACATCTATTAAGAGTGTGCAAACTAAAGTGTTTCTAAACGAGCATCGTTTTGAATTGCAATTTAATTTGTTTTAATTAAACTTAATTTCGTTTGTTATCTTAATGCAACTTACATTTATTTAAATAACTAAAATTAAAAATTTGGCAGTTAGTGGGTTAAACAAACATTTTTTTAATGCATTGCAAAGACAATACAACGACAATACAACGATGTAATGCAATTTCTTTTTGCAGACTGATGATGACATAGCAGATTTGAGAAGCAAGATATGCAATTAATTCGAGGACGCAGTACCCATTAATAAAAAAATCTAAATGAAAAAGACCTTGTATTTATTTAAACACCAGCTAATTCGTTACATAATCTTCAAAATTATTATCTGTTTTATCATACACTTTGTTAAGAATACTCTGTGTACTGTAGACAAAGGGGACATTCTTAAATCTTTCTGCTTCATATTTGACGAATGGAAGAGAATACTTTTCTCGGTTCAGGTCAATTTGTCGTTCCTATCAGTTGAGGGCGTCCGGGTGCTTCCAGGCCGGATACCACCATGACACAGAGACTGTTCAGCGCGCTGGACTTCGGGCCCAGTCGCGAGATTCCAGGCCGCCTGCGCCGCAATTGTCGGTAAATTGGCTGCCTACGAACTGCAAGGGCGGTCGCCACAGTGCCGTTCCCGAAGAAAACGTGTTTTTCCTGTTCATGGAGGCTGCGGTCGATAAATGCGGACATGAAATCATCGCAGCGTGCGAGATTCGGACGTGCAGAAGCGGGAGTGGGCAGGGTCTTCTCTTTTAGAGTAATTCCCTGCATCAGTGTAAATCTTCCATGAAAACGTAAATGCGTGTGCGAGAAAAAGCAAAGATTCGACAAATAGCGTCTGAAACAATCACGGTCAAGTAGGAAGTGTAGAGAGAGAGAGAGATTTTGTGATGAATAATTATGACTGTCATAGTCAATTACTCAGCGTCAATGAGGAAGAAGGAATTAGCCTTTATGTCCTCTTTTCTGGGCAAGTGTCCGTGATTTGTCTTCACCTCCTCTCGTAAAAGTGTTATTCTGTTAAGTGGGGCGAATATATTTTTCATTTCTTTCTGTAATGGTAACATTTTAGTGGACGCTTGAAATATTAGTTCTGAAAGGAAGGTGACAACTAAATAACGTCAGCAAATGTTTGTCGGACTAGAAAAAAGCAAAAATGATGAAAGGTAAGTTTCTGAATTCAGTATGTAGGATTCATTAAATAACCTAACATACTCTCACATCGAATGTTTGATGTCAAAAAGAATATTATAAGAAATCCTCGCTAAAATTTTGTCATTAAGAATGTCTAATCTACCAATATTACAAAAATTCCACATAATTTTTGTTTTCATTCCTAATATAACCACATGATTCCAGTGCTAGTATAATGTATTTCAAAAATCAGTATTTCTACGAATTCATTTTTTATTGTGTATTGAAGTCTGTTAAGAAGACGGAAAGTATGAATTTACTTGCACTTTAAACCACGTTATGAGGAAGAATGGGTGTCAAACAAGCAATGTGTAAATTCGTTCTCCTAATCCATTCATTTTTCGTCTCAGAGAAGCAGTTCCACGAACATCCAGCGGGCATTTTATCAATTCCACTTCCTCATTAGAATAAACAGACCATTATCGGTTGATCACATACGAATGTCGCGCCTTCGACACGGAACTTGCAAGGGGAACTGATATTGTGCGCGCGCGAGCAAGGCTCTCGGTCGCCCAGGCGCCACGCTGCCGGGATACAGCACTTCCCCGTGGCAAACGTCACGTCGCGGTTTCCGCCTTGAGTCAGACTCCGCCGCCGCCGCCGCCGCCGCCGCCGCCGCCGCCGCCGCCGCCGCCGCCGCCGCCGCCGCCGCCGCCGCCGCCGCCGCCGCCGCCTCCATCTCCGTCTCCGCCCCTCTCTCCACCGCCAAACCGCCGCCGCCGCCGCCGCTGCCGCCTCCATCTCCGTCTCCGCCCCTCTCTCCATCGCCAAACTGCCGCCGCCACCGCCGCCACCACCACCGCCGCCGGCGTTGTCTGCGGCGGGCACCACGGCGCCGTGGGAGGCGCCGAAAAGGAGAACGACGGCGGCGGCGGCGGCGGCGGCGAGAGCAAGCGCAACGAAGAGAACAATCGACAACTCGCTGCTTGCCATTTATCAGACGAACATCCGACATTTGCATCATTCAATTAGCAGAATGACATTCAATTGATCGGCACTTAGGCAGTCGCTCAAATTGACTAATTAGTCGATTGACTGTGAAAGAATGGATTCAAACGGGGTTGTCGAAGGTCGTAATATTAATCATGGTTAAGCTTAACAATATTCTCTGCACGATTCTGTAGCCTTAATGCCTCGACGTGGGTGGCTCAGTGGGTCAATGCTTCATTGCAGTGCACACAAACAACATTCGCAGGAAATGCATGAAAAGATTGATTTACTTCGGACACCTCTTATGATTCCAAAGTCATCGTAAAATTATTCTTTAAATTCTGGAATTTTTTTAAGATTGCTTTTCAACATCTTGATCATTTAGCTACCACTGTGATTTTTAAACTCTAAGGTGAACACGTAAGGACAACACAAACACACACAAACATCCATGCCCGAGACGGGATTTGAACCCACAGCATAATGATCTCGACCATCCGATCGGCTAAATTCAGGAATTCTCTGGGAAAAGAGTCAAAAAATCAAAAACGTATGAAGATACACATTTGAACTTAGAAACTGACTGCCACAATATTTAAACTGAATGCAGTACGTGAACGATACAAGTATTCATGGTGCGCTAATATTTATTCTATCTTTCAAAACTACTGAAATTCGAAGAAAATTTAATACCTGTTGAAGCAATTGAAAACTCTTTTCAGTTTCGAAATATGATGTAACCGAAATACGATTATAATTCAATTTGTTAGTAAACAACCATGTTTTCTTCTGCGAAACAAAGAGAAGAAAATATTTACCTTCTCATCCTCACAAAGCACTCACATCATCCTTCACAAAACACATCGTTAGTGACAGTTCCGTTTGGATCGAATCCAGACTTTCTCAGAGTCATCGTTATACATTATACCGAATAATATACAATGTTTCAGCATGCAACAAAAATAACATTTGATAATAAGACGGTTATAACATAGTGGATAATAAAGTAAACCTAGTCGAGTTCTTGGCTACCTAATGGAAAACATCACATTGTTCCTGTCATTATGTAGTGAGGCGAGGAGACGACGAATGAAACAAGTGTAAATCTTTCCATCTCCGTCGTCACCATTTCGGAACTCATCGAGTTCCATCCTTTCCTCAGATCCTTCTCCGCCTCCAAGAGCCCTAAATAAGCACCGAAATGAGGATTCGGTTTTGCTCGTGCCTATCCGGCCGCAGTCTTCGCAGGCAGCTCCACTGGGAGAGCGATTCGTGGAACAGTAGTTCGGTCTCTCGCCTCTGTCTCTGGCACCGAGATACAAATCCCGGTCCATTCTTGTGGAAATTGTGGTGGACAAAGCAAGTTTGTTGCAGGTTTTCTAAGGATTATCCCCCTACCAATCACTCCGACATAATTTTACTGCCATTTATATCATAACTTTACGGGTCGGAATTTTAGTATCTTGTTTTGTTATACTTTGCTTCCAAAATACGAACTTTTTGAGTTCAAAGCAGATTGGTGGAAATTCTGATATTTCATTTTCATCATATCTAAAAACTAATTGAGATTGAGTATCTTAAGAAACCTGAAGGAGTTGAAATTCAAATATTTGTAATTCGTTATTTTATTGATTCTTTCAATTGACATTAGCATGAGAAACAGGAATTATCGTATATAGAGGCGTTATCCTTTATTTAAAATTCCTCCATATACCTTAGCATACCTGACTTACACGACTCGCTAGTGGAAGACGCGAATGATAAACACTTCCCAGGAGACAGAAATATGATGCTGATGATTTTGCACGTGCTCGGAAGGGTCATAAGAGGATTGTTTTGTCTTTCTTATGGTCCAAATAAGTTTGTACTATTTTCTTTAGTTTCTGAATTCGTATTTCGTATATAGTGTTCATTTTTTGTGTATTTAATTTTTGAAAAGATTACAACAACGTTCTTTTCAATTGCCGCATTTGTTTAGTTATCAATCCACACAATTGTAACATGTTGGCTACATTTCAATTTGAATTGGAGTGTGATAATCAAACTCTGCCCTTGTAAGGTTCTATTGATAAAAATTTAAAAAGACCGATTTTTTCTACTCAGGAAACAATAAAAACAGGCTTTTTAAAATGCTCAAAATAGGTCCGTAATGTCTACCTGTCCATCAAATCTTTCATCCTTTTGACGCACGGCCATGAGTGTTAGGTTCTGGCATCGCAATAAACATCTCTTCTTCTGTAAGTCGGCCCCTCTGTAGCGGGTAGCTGGGCGGGGCGGGGCGGGGCGGGGAGGGGCTGGGCGGGGCGGGGGGGGGGGGGCGGCGGGGGGGGAGGGGGGGGGGGGGGGGGGGGGGGGGGCGGCTGGCCGAACAATGGGCGAGACGCCTGGCGCCACGCGCGCCGCTCGGGCCTCCGGCGGCGCCGCTGCTTGGACCGGTTCCGTTTGTGGTCCGCGCATTTTGGGCGCCCGCCGCCGCCCCGCCGCTCCTCCCCCCTCCACGCTGCTCCCAGGCGCACGCGCCCCGCGGCGGCGAAAACGCGCGGCCGCGTGGGCCAAGCGGAACGGTCCGGACGGACAGCTGCGAGGAGAGCAGGTGGGAGCGAGTGTGGGAGGGAAATCGAAGAAATAGTACCTTTTGACAGCTCTGATCGGAAGTTCTCTGTGGTTTCTCCAAATAATACCACGTGAATGCCGGAGCAGCACTCTGAGAAATGGGTCACGGTTCGCGTGAGATCTTTCCTTCCCCATCCATTCCCCTCCTTTCCCTAGAGACACACAAGCTCATCACTATCACGTCAGGGTACTAGTCTAGTCGAGAGCTTATAGCTTACAGAGAGCGTACGGGCGGGACGGCGGGCGGGACGGCAGGCGGGCGGGACGGCGGGCGGGACGGCGGGCGGGACGGCGGGCGGGACGGCGGGCGGGACGGCGGGCGGGACGGCGGGCGGGACGGCGGGCGGGACGGCGGGCGGGAACGGTAGATGAGGCCGCGCCGGTGGGTGGGCGAGCGGACGGCCTGAGGGCGCGTGCGGGCCACTGCCCCGAAAGGGCGGGGCCGCGGGGCGAGGGGCCACCTGCGGTCGCGGGTCGCCGCGCGGACCCCAACGCCCCAACGCACGCACACGCGAAAGAAGCACCAGTCGAACTGACTGACCTGCAGGTGAGATTATATAGTTTAGCGAGGGTAGCTTTCAGAATGTGGAAAGTACTTTTATCAATTTTCATACACTCTTGTAAATTTCACATTTTTTTCTTAATCTCATTTAATATCAGAAAAATAATGCATTTCACGTGCACTCGAGTGAAAATCTCAGGAATTAGTCATGGAATCTCTATAAAATGCGATATCACATATTAGATATAACTGCTAATAAGCAATCTCATTCATTATAAAAGATGAAAACAGGTCTCGGCAAGAGAAGAAGAAAGAAACTCAAACTCTTCGATCATGTAATCGCACGAATGATTTCTCTTTGTCGTCAAAAATATCTCCTCTTTCTAGATCATCTTGAAGGCCATTTACCGACAACGGCATTCTAACTTGCTTTCTTTCTCCAATGATTTCATGCTATTTGAGAGAAAGAACTTACAAGATTTTCTTTCGTCTGTATAGGAAACTTTCTGCTTGAATACACACTTTCAGAAGTTCAGAATGGGAATATACTGGAGTTCTGTAATCCACTTGAATCAATCGTGATCAATAACACATTGAAATGGCCTATCAAATCTGATCGTAATCATTTATCATTAACGTGATGATTCACTACTTCTTAAAAATGAATGGATTATCTAAGAAATCTAAAATAAAAATGTTCAATCATTTTATAAAGAATATTTACACTGTTTTGGAGAGAATTATTTTTTGGAGAGTATATATATATATATATATATATATATATATATATATATATATATATATATATAATATACACATACATACATCCCTTAACTTTTATTTGCATTGATACAACGAATGTTAGTAAACACAGTATTTAGTAGATACACATAATAACTTACTTCCATTGATCTCTACAGTTCTATTAGGCTATTGCAGAATCAATACATTGTCGCCAGCTTTAGTGTCATTAAATAAACGACGCTCTCTTTTGGACATCAGAATCGGGCGCGTCGTCGCCACAACATGAACATCCGTCACAGAGCTATCATTGTTTTCCCCACTTCCGCTCTCGTCACAACGCATGCTGAATGGACGGCAACAGGATGCTTCGACCATAAACGCGATACCGCACAGCGAGTTCCCTACTGACATCGTTACGAACTGCGTCGGGACTTCAGGGCCACTTGCGCTAGCTAACGCGCCACCGTAAATCCTACAGCAACTGCGCAGTTTCTACCCTGCAACAGGTTTGCATCTCTTCTCCTCGATGGACGCGGTAAACGCCTCGTCGACGAGCTCTTTCTTCGGGATAGGAATCATCCAGACTTTCCATTGCGCAGGTCTTACGGAGCGACTACCTGCAACATTGATGCGGCAAGAAATAACGCAAAAACAAACACTCAAATACGTTCTTCATCTTAAGGATGAGACGGCAGAAGTAGAAAGATGATTGCGATAATACGGAGGAAATTCCCCTTGAGTCAGAATCACGATCTTCAATAGTGTGAAGCTTAAGGGGCTTTGTTGTTCATTGGTCTTTCTCGTTTCCAGGTTTGCAGAGGTAAGGTTGCAGCAATTACTGCCTCCCTGGAATGGAAAGTAAGAATGCGGTCTCCTAGACAAGACAAGGAAGTGACATTTCACTATTTGCCCCTGCAGTGGAAGATTAACAGACACAGACCAATAAATAATTGCAATGTTAAGTGATATTTCCGAAAAAGAAAAAAAATGGCCTGAAACTAACAATTTTTATTCCTTAAATTATTAATAATTATACAATTACATCTCATCTAGTGAACTACTCCTTACTGGAAATTATTTCTCAAGTATTCTTTTGCACTCATTAAATACTTCTTCGTAAAGCTATCGTTAATAGGATATTATTTGCGAAGTGTAATTTAGAAAAAGAAAAGTTTCCTGGACTAAAGAAAGAAATCGCGACCCCTAGGATAGACGATGAATCTTCACGATGCCCACAAATTTATTATTATTATTATTATTATTATTATTATTATTATTATTATTATTATTATCATTATTATTATCATTATTATTATCATTATTATTATTATTATTAATTATTTTGAATTGGTAACAGGCGAGTTTCAGCAAACTGATTTGATCGGAAACCACACATTACCTATGACAAACCTCTTACAAAATACACTCTACCTTTCTGAACCTGCGTGATGCACAGGAAACGCAGGTTCACGCAGAAAAACGACGCAACATTCTATCACGTCTTTTCCGCGTCGTTACGTCATGAATTCTGATCTCTCAAGGATCATGAAATTGCAGTTGGCCCAATCATATATAATCGACATCACAAGCTCATGACGTCACTGAGATCTTACGCACGTTGTTATTCGTTTGGGATCTGTCAAACAACGATAATTCAGCGGCTGGCCCTTGTCGAAAGGAGGAACTTCACAACACCCCGCCTCGTTCTGCATCCTTGAAGAGGAAAATTATGGTTGACGTTATGGTACAATACACATTGGACGAGACTACTTTCTGCTGAATGTATACAGTAAATCGTTCGTTAATCGGTAAAATAAATGCAAATGTAAATTTCACTTAGATTAATGTCATATAATTGTTTACAGTGGCGCACCCAAGGAGTAGAGGAGGCACAAGGAGCTTCAGCCCCTCTCCCCACTCACCCAGAAGCCAATGGTACATATACAAAAACAGCTTTTACTAATTTTCTACACTAAGGAAACTCATTCAATATATAAATTGATCACATTATAAATACTAACTAAAAGTTTAAAAAAATTATGTTCAGCATAAATGAAAAATCTTGGGTGCACCTCTGATTCTTTATAATTATTCATTCATAATTATATGGCTATGGTTAAGATATTGTTTAACACAATTGTACTCGTATCTACCTGACATTATCTGTTGCAGAGGCAGATAAGGAACTCAGAAACAAGGTGCGAATCCAATTTAGAAACGAGGTACGCATTACTTCGCAATTGAATTTTGAATTCTGAAAACATTGAATTTCTATTTTTTTAAATATTGGTGATCGTTCAATATGGTCACACTCTCTCGTTTAATGAGTCCCTTCCTCCGTGCGAAAATCTTTCTATTGTGCTCATTGAGTGTGCAGAGAACAGGAGATAAGCGAAACCGCAAGTTTGAAGAAAGAAGTAGGACACACTACATCACTGCCTGAAGTGGATTATCGCAGAATGTTGGAGGCGTCAGTTCACTCGGCAAAAACTGGATTTGAAATATCAATGAATTCCTGAGATGGAACTCATGACATATCACTTTTGTCTTGCCAGGAAGAATCCGACTTTCAATCTGTAGGTCGTTGTTCAAGTCTTGAGATTTAAAGTTAATGATGCAATAGTGGTTTCTTTTTAACGGCGTAAGAAGCATATCAATAAGTCACGTGAGGGAATATTACACATTAATCAATAGAAATCTTTGTTGCAAAGGGACGAGGCAAGGACTTTTTTTTACAAATATTTAAATGCTCGTTGAAAATGTCTTGAGTATTTTTATTTTATACTTACAATTATTTCAATATTTTGTAACACATTAATGAAATACGGCGTATCTAATAAGGCATATTTAATGACATTACACGTAGTTTCATAATCCTCTCTGAATATAATACGCTAATGGTAGATGATTAGTTTTTAGAATTTATCAGAAACTATCAACAATAACTGTATCTATGCTATTGCTGGATAGAGAATTACTTTCCAGCCCTGCATCAAAGAGAATGAATTAATGACGAAAAAATAGAAGATTGCATAGTATGACGAATGTACCAGTTTACTTCCACACACATTACAATCGCGCATAACTTGGAAACCAATGTGTCCTACGGTCTTATAACCAAATTTTCGTCTCCCAAAGATGTCCAAAGTTTGTGACGAGTGGTGAAATTACTAAAGTAGAATTATTTCGATGAGTATAGAAAGATTGTCCTTAATATTTGTCTTTATTACATCAAATCCCCGTAGAAAGAATTGTAATTATTCAGTGCAGATTTGAGATGCTATCTGCATTCCTTCAAGAAAAAGAAGTCATTTTAACCGAAGTAATACTAAATACTGTCCCAGTTGCTGGAAAAACTGGGGCGAACTTTCTCCTTCTGATTCATCTACTTCGAGATCATTTGTTCAGATAAGAAAAAACCGCTGTTACCTCTTCTCCCTTTTTTACTTGCATGCCGATCAAGTATTTGAAGCCTGTGTTTGATAAATTCTGCGTTGAAGCTCAAAAAATGGTACTACTTTTGTTCTATTTCATTTTTCACATGATTCCCTTAAGAGTGACTGATGGTAAAGACGAGGTTAAGGATAATTTATATTGTACACCACGAAACATAGTCCCCCCCCCCCCCCCCACACACACACACACAATTTCATTGCATTTCATTCTACCTAAACTCCCTTTTGCTGCAATGTTTAGAGGTTTGGGGGAAGTAGAATGTTATAAAATTCAAAATACACTTACAGAACAAAATCTTGGAAATCTACATTTAACAATAAAATATTAAGGAGTAACAAAGTTTCAAAACATTTTCTTTGAATCAAATTTTGATTTAATTAAGAGGAACTAAAAAAAATTATAAGAAATGAAAAACCAGATCAGCACTTTATTTTAGTTCAGTGTACATTTCCCCCCATTTATTTTAAGAAGGTACGTACAGTGTATTTAGATGCGCAACTGAAAACAGAAGCGTTCTTAACAGCCGAATAATGAGCACGTGATCTTTGCTGACTCTTCCGCCGGCCACATACTCTTTCAAGAAAACGTGCCTGAGGACTCCGAAATCTCTTGCGAATTGTTGATTCGTGCCATCTGGATGATGCAACCACGCAACGCCTCCGGGGAGCACGCAACAGCGGAAATTTACAACATGCAGGATCTCGTCGCCGGCAAAAAAGAAGTCGCCCAAGGAACGCGGCGAAGTGTCGTGCGTGGGGATGCAGATACGCACTCGAACGCTCGTACGTCGTCAGTCGGAGTTTCTACATTTCGATCGAGCGTCGAGTCATTTCCCTCATACAAGGAACAGTATAAATTAGATTTGGTGGTGGTACGTAATGTTTCAGCTCGTATTAAAATATTAGAAAAATTGATTCTAAATAATAACCTTACAGCACTGACAAATTATTATTCACTTTATTACCCTAATAAATGATAACTCATTTCAGCAACCGAACAGAGTTAGTGCAATCAACTTCGCTTCAGACATGCGCAAAAGTAATCAATTGAGCGAAACAATGTTTTTAATCTCTCTAAAACATTTGAGGACACGGCATGACAGAAGACGAGTCATGAGCGAGTGAGAACTGTTCGAAGAAAACCAGGGAAAAAGCTTGTAGTAAGAATCTTCATAAAGCAATTCACACTAAATGTTCAATGACATCAGCAACAGTTGAGTTGTTGGACGAAATGCTTACTTATACCCAGTTGACTCTATAATAAGAACTTCAAATGTGTTCAGCTTATAATAATCTATATTACTAATTTCCAATGCGCGCAGAAAATAAAAGAACATGCAGCCTCCGGCATTTGAGAGCTGTCTGTGATTCCGTTAAGGTGGCTCCACACATTCGGCGAACAGCGAGCAACCGCCCGCCGAATCCAGAGTAGTATGGATGAGTTGGTTGCTATTTGCCGAATAACGAACATTCGGTGCTCGCGCTACCCACCGCGTGTCTGTCTTTTGGACACATCAAAGGGAGCGAACATTCGACGAACACTGTAGCTGTTCGGGATTCGGTAAACAGTAACTCGCTGCTTTGCGAATACCGAATGTGTGGAGCCGCCTTTAGGTGCTCAAAAACTCGGGGAAATCCAAAAACAATGGAACCGTTTCCATTTTGACTGAAAAAGTAAATATTTTAGTTGTTCTGCAGATTCTCATACTGCGCGTACCAACTGAGTTCTCATACTCAGAGCATCGATGCTTACGACACTGCTGGTCATGCGACAATAAGGTTCTCAGGAAGACGTAGCTCACCATTAAATATTTGCAATTCATATATTGCATTATGGAAGAGAAACGTTTTTGTCGCTCTTGGTATTTAAAGAACACTTATCCTGCACATACCATACTACGTTATTTCAGTTGTTAAAATAGTTAATTTATGGTACTGTTATACGAGAGTATTTTATTTGTTGTTCACGAGCAAAGTGTCAGCTATTTGGAAATCAGCTATATGATTTTGTTCAGAAGCATTTTTACAGCTGTAGGTTTATTCACCGAGGCAAGGACATATTACTTAAGTTTTGTTCATCGCAATAAACAATATTTTATCTACAATTCTCCGGAAATCGGAACCCATGTTTCAAGAAACCGAGGGAAACACAAATATACAAATGAATTTCTTCAAATAATAATGGTCATGTTCCAGAACTCTATATAAATACAAGATGTATATGCAGTAAGTCATAGCTATTTCACGAGTTTAGAAATGAGTTAATTCACATGATTCATGAGTTGCTACTCCTTGAAGATATTGGATATCTTTGCATATTTGCTCAATGTCTGTCACAAACTCGCTGCCATCACGTGAGAAGAATTTATCATACTGAGATTTTATATCTTCGTATTCAATGCGTCACTTTAATCCCTTCCGAGCTCCGGCAACTCTAGTGAACCCACTCCTTTGGCTCAAACATACGAGTGCAATACCCTGATGAAGCCTGCGACATGTCAGGCGAAACGTCGGCCTCTCAGCCCACTACGCGGCGTCACCCGGACAGCGAAGAAGTCATCGACTCGAGCCGTGGAAGCCTACGCGTACATACGAGTGCAATAATCGAAACGCGGTTTCCTCGTCAAGAACTTCTTTGAATTACTATTTGAAGATTACGCTGCTAAGCTTAAATTATATCAAAGTAAATTACACCAAGCAGCTCTTAGATTGGTCAAGAAGGTAAACAAGAAACATGACAATTAGGCAATAACATATTTAACAACTTTTTAAATAATTTCAGAAAAATGAAATAGTTTATTGCGGAAAATAATATCTCAGACGTAGTTCAATCATGTTTGTTTAATAACGTACTTTGAAAAAATTACGATGATATATATATATATATATTATTTCCTTCTTCCTGGAGGAACATCAGGAAACTAATACCACGTCCACATCTATCTGCGGGTGTTAACCTATACTTTGCTTGCATTTTTCTCCCCGTCATCCTTTTCCAATTCCATAACTAGTGGTCAGGCGGTAACTAGGCCTTATGGTCTGATACCACTGGAACAAAGGTATTATTATTATTATTATTATTATTATTATTATTATTATTATTATTATTATTATTATTATTATTATTATTATTATTATTAATAAATTATACGAAACAAAAAAGTTTACATTTTAGTGAGATTATTTCAAAGCAATTATTGATCTATGCATTGTCAATATTTATCATTAAAGCAACGTTACTGGGAACGAAGATTTATCTCTGTTTGTTTTCTTCGAGCATCCACTGCAAACTTTCGTAAAAAGTATACAGAACCAAACGACACAATAGGATTACGTCTCACCTCAAGACCCAAGAGTGGAAAATTACCTTAATCATCGCATAACGAATGCAAAGTACCTGCAATTAGAGACAGGATTCTTTAAAGTGCAGTCATTTTCAAAAATACACACAGAGGCCGATGCTCGGTGCTAGAGATCCTCAGTAAGATGTAATTTCATCTGAGAAAACGGTGATATATTGACACAAAACATTAGAGAAGTGACATATACGACGTATATTTATACCAGTAAATTATATTAATAATATTTACGAAATATCACAAAGATATCGAATGACAGTTCCCAATTCTAAAGTCGTTACAAATATAATTAGCTACAAGCTACGGTTAATAACTGACGTGCATGAATTGCACAATATTTAATTTCAGCCCGTAATGGTAAAGAAACTTAAAACTCCATTATTTTGGAATAACATCTTCTTCTCAACCAAACTCACGCCACTTTACTGGGATTTTTTCAAAAAATAGTTACAAAACGGAACCAACACGAAGGGAGAGGGGAAGAGACTTCCATCGGCCCGTGAAACGCGAGATTTGGAAAGCGAAAAGAAGCGCACTCGCGGGAGGAACTTGAGGCGGCGCTGCAACGCGTACCATCCTCTCCGGCCGTCGCTAACCCGAAGTGCATATGTGTGTCACAATCCGGAGAAACGCGGCTGGCGCGGCGCGTATTTGAACAAGCGTGAGTGTGACGCCGTGCAGAGCGGGGGGCGGGGCGGGGCGGGGCGGGGGGGGGGGGTGGAGCGGACCGGCGCGGCGCCGTCGCTGACGCACGCGCAAACGGGCGCGCCCCCAACGGCGACGAGGACCACACACCCGTCCAGCCACGCCCCCTCCCGCGCAGCCTCACGCGCGCGACATGTGCTTCGCGAAGGCAACGATCTGTTTATTAGGGATACCGGTTACATTTCTTTCCATCTAGTTGTATTTGTTTCCGGCTGCGTCAATTGATTGATTGATTGGTGATCCCGGGCGCGTCAACTGCTAAGGCCATTAGTATTGTGCTCGTTTTTTCTCGGCAGGTGGCGGTGAGACTCCCTCGCCAGGAGGTGGCGGTGAGTTTCGGCGCCGACCTCCTAACGGGGTTTTCCACCTACCAGATATCTCCCAGCAGTGTCACTGCCCTAGCCAGGATAAGCTCCGGGTCCGACGAGTAGTATGGTCATTAATGCCGGTAGACCAGTGTCTGCCTTATTCCAGGAGGTGGCGGTGTTCCTTTACTGCTAGAACGTGATATCCGGCTCGATCATTAGGCTTGAGGAGGTTTTTAAATTCAGGCATCTTCTCCAAGTGAGGCTCTGCCTCAGCCGGGACAAACTCTAGTCTCCCGACTTGTGATACTATAGTGCATGTAACTATAAGTGTGTGTATGGGGAAGTAGTGGACAATAGGACAAGGGAAGGGAGATTGCGCGCGGTTCAAGTCAAGCTTTTGAGGGTAATGCTCTGGCATTCACCTGCCATTGATACGGTAAATCACGGTAAACTACCGAGCAGGGCAGTCGGCTGCTAGAAATCTCCTCCGGACAATGGCTCAATTTGACCCAGCTATCTACGTAGCTCGTGTCGAAAATCCGCCGCCGTCACAACGCCAACCCCGAGACCTCCCTGTCAATGATATTGCTGAGGCAAAGGTTCTATCCGTGGCTTCAAAATTCGTATAATACAGTGTAGAATACACAAAGATAAATATGGTGCGTTCAATTAAATTCCTTTTTCTCTGAAATTTTCTTCTACCCATTCTCTCGTGAATGTTTGCTGTAAGATTCAATAATGCAGTTCATGTTATTACCATTTCAATACATCGTTATTATTTTTCATAAAAACGACGTCATGTTCTCCTTATGAGCCTATAAATGTATATTTTAGGCTTAAAAGATTGCTTTTTGCTTAAAAGATTGCCTTGTCATAAAGTGAATTCGTTTTACTTTCGTTATATTCTCATTTTACGTACGTAAGTTCAACTTTATTTGCTTTAGAACTGTCGTTTAATGATCTTTGTACACAATCTTTAATGCCGTCTTAGAAACCATAAAATATAGAGGATGACAAGTACAATTTCCGAACATATGCATATATACAATGTCTGAAGATCCAAGTAATATTTTGTAACCTCAATTTTCAGCACCCCTTATCAAGCAACGGGCAATTCAGCAGGCCAAGAAACCGTTTAAAACTTAGTCGGTAGCTTAGTGTTCAGAACCACTGGGCGTAACAAGTATATCCGGTTCGATTCCCGATCAGGGAAACTATTAATTTATCCAATTTGAATTAATTCGTTAACGATTACTTATCGAAGAATAGCCGATATACCGAAATACAAGTGCAATTTCATTCAATACATAGTGAGTATTTATTTTGTCAGTCATGTATTTTTTTGTAATACTGTACTGCTATATCGTCCTAAAGACATAAATGCCTATAAATACAGGGATGAAAAGCCACTCTTAACGCATGGCGATCGTTGAGAATTTAACAGTCCGTAAACAATAAAAACAAATGACTTGTACTGCACTAACATGGCATATGAGTACTCCTATTCCAAGAAAAGGTAGATTTTGTGTATAGTATGTTTTCTCATAAGAAAGTAGTATTACGAAAGTACTGAAAAACACAGGGCCGATATCGCAAATAAGGGACTTCATGGATTTCAATTTTCGACTATCGTTCACAATCTTTAATTGCGACCGTTATTTGCTGTATATCGGCCCTATGTTGTTGATTCAACTGTATCGTGTCGCGTCAGTTTGAACCCCGCCAGTGCCGTTGGTTGTGTGCGGAGGGCGAATCGGAGCACCGTCGGCGCCGCAACGCCTGGCGCGGGCGGCGCCTGCGCGTTGGGGGCCGTCGACCCACGGCGTACCTGCGGACGTTGCGGTCATGCTCGCGGTCCACTTGCTCCACGCTCCCTCGGCGCTCCCGCTCACGCTCGCCCTCTTCTTCCTCGCACCTGGCGCTCGCCGCGTCGGCCACACCACGCCGACTCGGGTCCAGTCGGGTCGGCTCACGTCCACCCACGCCGGGTCTTTCTAGTCTCGCTCCTTTCACTTCTCCCTCACGCTCGCTTTCGCGCGCGTGCGAACCACCGAGCAGGCACTGTTTTTGACAGGTTATCGTCTGGCCGACATTAACGCCGCCGCACGACTCCCCACTTTTTTCGCGCACCTCTTCCTCTTCCTCCTCCGCACTCACTTCCACGCCCGCACTGTCGTCGTACTCCCACTCCCGGTCTTCGTCCTCCTTCGGCCACACGCCTCACTCCCACTCCGCGCCTCCCTCCTCCCACACGCCCCACGCCTGCCTCTCCCACCGGTCTCCGCGCTCCCAAACGCAGCCGCCGCCGCTCAATCCATCAACGTTCGCGCGACGGCAGTTTGTCGCTCGGCGGCCGGCGCGGACCCCACGCCCTAGAACTTTCCACGGCCCACGCGAGCGCGGATTTCGCGAGCAGCCGCCAACGCCACCGCCGCACACGCGGAACTGTCGCCGATGAAGACTCGTCCACCGCCGCCACACACCCCTCCGCATCAATCAACGGAGCCTCCCGCGAAGGTAGACGCGCGATCGCAGATACGCCTGTCGCGCGATGAATCGCTCATGACACGAGACACGCTCCACTTTTGCCCCCAACCGCACAGACACACACACACACACGCGGAGGTACTATCGGAGCTGTCAACACGCGAAATGTATCACCGCCATTAATCTTTTCACTCGGGGAAAGGGCGAGTCGCGGTTGTCTTCGACAACGACTGGGATGTCGTCGCAGGTCGCGAAAGACGCTAAGGACTCCCGGACGCGGAGGACGTGACGTTTCACGAGACGACGACGACGGCGGCTGTCGCCGCTGCAGCAGCAGCAGCAGCTGTAATCTGCGGCGCGGCGCTCTCGCTGGCCGACTGCAGGCCCGACTGAAGGCCGCGTTCCCCGCCACCGCCGCGGCGCCGCTCTCCGCGGTGGCTGCGGTGGCGGCGGCGGCGGCGGTGGAGGCGGCGGCTGTGGTGGTGGCGGCGGCGCCGTGCGGGGGCCCCGGGCCAGCGCCCGCGGGCAGCGAAAGGCGTCGCGCCGGCGGCGGTGGAGGCAGACACAACAGGTGCACGCCCGCTTTGAGAATCCGCAAGCCACAAGCGCTACGCAGCAGCAGCTCGCTCCTCAGAAGTTTATGTTCTTTCCCTGGTATGTTTTCAGAAATACCGAACATTACATTCACACTAAAGGAGGTTCAAAAATAATAAACGACCAAGTGGTAGAAATATAAAACAAACATTCTTTGTAAACAGTATTATTTGCAGTACATTATTTCTCTCTACATTTTACAGTACATTATTTCTCTGTATTATAATGATGTGGCAACGATATAATATTTATTATTTAATCGAATCATCAGAGCAATAGAAATCAAATACAAAACAGATCAAAGTTATTTGAATTGGAGTGACGATATTTAATTCAAAAAGAAGAAAAAAGTGATAAATTGCTGGTGATTCACTTTCAACAATAAAGGAAGAAATCTCATTCAGAAACTGCTTTGTAATGGTTCTGTACTTTACAGTAAGAAAGTATAACAGAATACCAAATAGACAGTAAAAAATTTGGATGGATAACGCCGAATGAGTGTTTTCCTCTCAGACCAATCAAGACTTGAGGGTCCCAAACCTGCAGATCCCCCAACTTGAGCAAAGACACCTGAGAGGAGCACGACATGACAATGCTGGCGTCAACAACGGAGGGGAAAGTGATTGCAGCAAAAAGAGAAATCGTATTTGACTCATGTTTTCCAGCATAATGCTCTTAAAAAGATAATAGATGGAAAGAAATACATTTTGACTTATAGAAAATAATACGTTGCTTTGACTCAGCCCGTAAAAACGAAAGAAAAGGCGACTGAGAAGTATTTGTGAACATTAATGTATGAAATGAATTAAGGAATGAAACTCATTGGAAAAGAAAACCCAGCAAAGTAAATCTATTTTTGAGGTAGTACAAGAGTCAATGTAATTCAAGTAACGATATGTAGTGAGCCTACGTTTTTCCGCTCCACGCTATTTGAAATTCTGAAATGTCAGATACAATGTAATCCTATACTGAAATAAAAAAATAAGGTCTTTAAGCGAAGTTGTTTTTTCAAGGGCTTGAAACCTCCAATGGAAAAAGTTTTTCTTACGACGCGACGACAGCAAGATAACGACATCAATCACCGTTCAGCTTTAATTCATTAGAGAAAGCTTCAGCCTTCTTCAGGATGAAGTGATAAAGTCAGCACGTGTCAGGAAGTTATTAAATAGGGTAATGACTTGGCACATTAGTAGTTGATCTAGTGGCGCATCAGTACAAGCTCTGAACAGTAATGTAGGTCAGAGAAAGGAAGAGTTTATGATGTGTAATAATAGGAAGAGTTTATGATGTGCAAAACTCATTTCGGGAGTAAATTTCTGCCTAGAAAGAATTAAATTTGAAAGTTTTACATTATTTCACACATATGGCATATTTCTACATCTCTATTACTGGTACATTGAAGGAACAACCAAATTATTGTATTTACATTCTGTAGACTCAAACTGGGAGAGACATTGAATGTTTCCATTCTTACGACCACTTTTGAGAACAATTTCCTCAAACATCAAGACTTGGGATTCTTACTTTTAACTTCTTCAGTGCAGTATCGTAGATGTCGCGAGCTGAAAAAAACTCTGGCAATAGTGATGGCGATGGCGATGGCAGCGACGTCGGCGGCACCGGCCCGCCCGGTCTAAATTGGGCGCGAGCGAGGCTCCCGCCGTGGCGGTGGGGGCGGCGGCGGCGGAGGCAGTGCGTGAAACCGAGGCGAACGTGGCCGCGCGCGTAAGGCCTAGGGGCCAAACGGCGTCGAAGGCGGAAGAGGCGATGACGTTACCACTACGCCCACCAGGCGCTCTTACGCACCACAGGCGGAATTCAGAGGTTCTTCGTGCGAATAGCGACCGGCTCTCAAAAACCAATAGTTGTGAGTTGATCGGTCACCGTGTTCCAGTGACCTGAAGGGTTATGAGAGATTGGTTCTTCCAAACGGCAGAAAATCAAATTATTAGTAGGTAAGACTAAATAGGACGTAAGGAAGTATGATTAGCGAAAGCACGATGGCATAACCATTCGTGACAACTTTTGAAGTGAAGTATATTTTATTAGAATTTATTTAACTCCCTGATTTATTTAGGATACCTGCCCTCCACCTTCTCTCTACCTTTCTCCCCTCATTCTGCATTTTTACTTTCTCGCATAACATAACTTTCTCGTCTTACAAAGGAAGTTGATCGAAGGAAGTTCCTAAGAAGAGAAATTTATGTAATCGTGCGCTGGAAAACAGCGATTTTTTTATTTTTTTTTTTTTTTTTTTTTTTTTTTTTTTTTACTTTTATCGCACTATCATCTTCTCAAGAGTTTCTTTCCCAGTTTTCTTCTCCTACATTCTTCTTCCACTTACTTCCACCGCACGCTCTTCATTCAAGCGGTGAAGAAATTCCGGGGCCTTCGCAGAGCAATCCTTCGCACCAGAGGGGCGTGCGTGATTTACATGCAAGATGCGTGGGCGTCACGTGACCCGCCGCACGCGCCTGCCCATCGTCTGCCCGTCTCGCCGCGGGGCACGTAGGCCGCGCGGCCGAACGCTCGAATTTCTCCGGAGGCTCCCGACGGCCCGCGACGCGCAGGTGCCGGGGCGCCGTTAGGATTTTCTCTCCGCGCGGCGGGCGCGGCGCGGCAGCCGGGCGAGGCCGAGCAGAGCGCTGGAGAGGAGAGGAAAGCTCGCCCTGGGAGACGCCCACTCGATGTTTTCCGGAACGATGATGCGGATGTATTGTGGGTTACCAGGGCCTAACTGGGAGGATGTGGGTCAGGTTAATAGGAGAAAGGAAAGGTCTCGTGGGATCCGAAAATGAGGGAGATTTTTTTTACTCCTTATTCCATTGTTATAGGTTTCATCGAGTTAACTTCAATACTCGTATACTGTACCAAACTGTAGATATATATCATATCTAGCCCCTATTGAAACGGGATGTTTATAATGATATGCAGGTATTTGTCCATAAAATTCTTCAAATTCTTGGCATCATTATGAGAAAATATCATTAATAGTTTGGATTCTGTATTGTTTATCATTATTATTGTAATTGAATGTATTATTTACAATAAGCGTTTGATCAAGTTAATGTTATGAGTAACATGTAAGTCAATCACCCAAGAATAATATTATAAAATTACAATAATAACAAAATAATGCATTATTATAAATTTCCACCTCGCTACAAACTTATGAATAAAACTGTAGCACTGAATAAATTTGCAATAAAATTGCTTGTAGAAATATTGCGAGGATGTTGAATACTATTGAGCTTTTTCTATAAATTAATAAAAAACAGAAATGCTTCTAAGGTTGCAAAAATTCCATAAATACACGTCAAATACTGTAGAAGAGACAAATAAATATGTTTGAAAATTGTTCAAAATATGTAATTTTAACAGACCGTATTCAAGACAGTTACATCACCACATAAATATTCGGCAAATGCGCACCCGTTATATCTCATATTCCACCAGAAGACAATGAGTGAAAAGCAAAGTGCAGTGTTCTCAAGGTATGATAAGCGCAATACATCCCTTATCGTTATTTAGAACTAAAGATTGTTATGCTACATATTTTACAATGCAATGCTTAAAGTCAAAATATCCTATTAATACGTCGACATCTGATAATCTTCCCAAAAGAAAAATAAACAAAATAATTGTCGCTACTTTTATACAAAAATTTTTTTAAGTATAAATACGCAACGTTTTAATAGAAAATTCGAGACTGTAATTCAGACACCACTTTTCTTCAAGTTATAATAGCATTTCCATAGATAGTACTTCGCACGGGTGCGCACAATAACACAGCTTGGTTAGTCACTCTTACTGGCACATGGCTAAGACCTACTTCCCAGGAAGGGTTGCTCAGAGTAAATATTTTCCTGGTGAAAAAATGCGAAGTTTATTTTCATTTATTTATTTATGTTTTTATTTATTAATTTATCTATTTATTTGAAATAGCTGAAAATGCCACAACAACATATATTAGTTTTAAGAAAAGTATGCACATATACCACTTTAACTTGAACCTGTTGTTTGTATATTCAATTCGTAACGATACATATTTTTGTATATTCAATAAAAAGTTTACCAAATGAATAGTATTTCTTATGTACAATAGTTTTTATTATGACATATTATGGACCCTTTTGAAAATAAATGTTAAAAAGGTAAACACAATACAGCCAAGCAATTTCAGTGACTCAGAGCTCTTTTGAGAGAGAGCGAGATGACATCACTTGCTTTTATAACAGTTTTCTTGAAGCGAGCGTTGATTGGATTCACTTCTCTCATAAATTTCTTCCTTCGTAATTTTCATCCCATTAATACTTGTATCATAAGATTTACGTTTAAATAATTATTCAGAATGATATTTTTGATGTTCACAAAGTTAATGCTCAAAGTTCTTCCTTTTGCTTGTTTCTGAGCATCATGGTTGATACGAAACCTACCTTTCTAAAAGATAAAAAAGAAAAATACTCATATTTCATTTGTTTTCAAAACTCATCACCTTGACGTTGTCCTTCATCCAAGTCCCCAGTTCGTCACGTTACGTCACTTGAAAGATAAAGACAGTCTCTTGAAATGTTTTATGACAACATAATTAGCAACATTTCACTGGCAATGCTATCAGCAAATAAAATTAAACCTACTCCAACGTTTACTAATTACAAACGGCTGACGTACACGCATCGCAATATTATCCTTTTTAAAACTACTACTCGGAAATACTCGCAGCACCTTTTACAATGTATTCTAACATGCATTTCAAGGATAAAACCGCTATCTGTTATAGTGAATGTGCATAATATTACCAAGTGCACACAAAAGGTTCAAGATCAAACGACTCCTTGATCTAGAGAGCAGCAACAACCCCAACGATACAACTGTAAACTTGCAAACTAAACAGGAGGCGCAGAATAAACTTTACAAACTTTAGGGCATGTAGGAGGGGTGAAAGATGATAGTATTTTTCAAAGAACACGAGGTGGAAAATTATAACTTAATTATTCAAGTGCCTTTTTTGACAGCGCACATGGAATTGGTAAGCAACTCATTCTACACTTGTGTTTGGCAGGTGTCCGAATGCACGGTGATCTACTTACTCATTCTTTGCATACTTACCACACATGACCGTCAAAATACGCTTCTCAGCATTTTAACGTTATTAAGCGGTACTAGAGTCCACATGTATCCAATAATATCATTTCGAAAACAGTAGTAGTTTGAAATTATTATTTTAGACATCAGAAAGGGAGAGAAAAGTCCGTTTACATGATTGATATTGTGATAGTCCAAGGACCCCGAGTTTAATTTGAATGATAGAATAGGCGTTATTAATCCAGCGTTATTAATGATGGCATTGTTTACAAACTTGAAAGTCAAATAATACGCGTTGTTAGTACCAATCAACAAAGTATAATATTCCATTAACATGCAACAAAGTGAGAATAGGGATAATCCAAGAACCCCGGGTTTAGTTTCAATGATAGAATTCGCATCCAGCGTTATTAATTGCATTGTTTGCAAACTGGAAAGTAAAAGAATACGCGTTGTTAGGACAACCGATAAACAAAGTGTAATATTCCATGCTTGGTGACCTAGCGCTGTGCAGATGGACACTGCCCCGAACACATTATATGAGAAAGGCGTGGAGAGGACTTTGAAAGCCCTGATATTGTAGAAGGGCGCTAGGAGTCACTCTCTAAAAAGATATTGAAGCGTGCATACTACGTAAGCGTTGGTGAGGTGCGAATGGATTTTCAGTCTAGGCTGTGTATTATTTAAATGATAGTGAGGCGGCAATTTATGATTAGTTTGAGAGCTTGGTATTGTTTAAATTGTAGAACACGCATTACCAACAATATTTCATCCTTTTGTATAGACCTAATATTTATTTTAATGAAGTTTGCAATCGTTTGGCGAGTAAAAGAAAGTCTATATTGTGTCCATTGTTGTTAGAATGGAATATTGTAAGACAGTTCATTGTAATCACTTCCTGAAATACACAGAATATTTTGTGCTGAAAAATTATGAACGTCGCTGTAGAGTAAGTGGGTTTTATACAATTGTTTCTCTTTTAATTGAAGTTAAATTGCATGAAATACATTTAGACACGCTAACGTACGAATCCATAATTTTAAAAATAGTTTTGGAGATTTTGTTTTTTCTGTATAATGAAAAATATTTGGACGCGCTGGGCAGTTGGGGGGTCAAATTTTGTCGTTGCCAAAATAACGTTTTAACTCTATTTCCATCTTTATTTTTCCGTCAGTGACTTGTAAAGTATATCAAATTCGGATGTTACTGTTCAAGAGGTTCAGGATATACTTTTTGAAGGAGGAAGTAATGCACTAGTATCCGATTCAGGGGACCTTTTTTGTATTACATCGTAAAGGCGACGGAATTATTGAGCGAAAGTGGGTGGACAACTCCGTTGTTGCTGCAGTTTCAACGTGTGCTGGGACTGAGATTATGTCCTCAGTTAAACGATATTCAGCAAAGGTAAAAAGACTATTCAAATTGAACGGTCACGCACAATGGTTGAAAAAAATAGAATCATCGGAGAGCCCGATGGATGATAGCGTTGCCATGTACAGAATAAACATTACAATCAAGAAATGGTTGTCATGGTTGTTCGTAGTATCGATACACAATGCTTGGCAATTGAAGAAAGAAAACTGTGTAAAAATGTCATAGCTTGACTTCAGGTGAAAAATTGTTCCAGTTTCATAAAGTATATAAATCCAGTAAAAGGTGAGGGAACACCTTCACAGTCTATGAATCACATACAAAGCAAGTGTTACAGAGGACATGAGATAAAATAGTTATACGCTTTATATATAAAATATTGAAAAGAAGAGGAGATGGCAGGGAAAATAGTTCAAGCAAATCATCAGTAGTGCGTAAATTCTTTGTATATTTCTGTTTGGAAGATTCTGAAGTTACCATTCTCCCGAATGAGAGCACTTCATTTCAACTTTTCAAATAATTATTTTATTATGTTTCTTCTTTTTCTTTAAATAAGTGTTGTATCATTCAGGTTTTATAAAATTTATTATTATTATTATTATTATTATTGCCAATAAACATTTTCGACGTACCAGACTTTGTAGAAAATGATTTAACTGCCCAGCGTGTCCATAAGGACCCGGGATTTTTCGAAAAACTTACAAATACTTTCATCAAAATATATTTTTAACCTCATTTATGGATGTTTCTTGAAGATTTGCAACATAAAAAATTAAATTTTTCGGGAAAAAAATTCAGGCAGTAAAGGGTTAATGTGAGAGATGGAATTTTTAACTAAAATGGACTCCGTGTTTCTAGGGGGTGTATATTAGCTCCGCAGATGGAAGGATTTTTCCATAAGTAGCTAAAGATTGCCGCGTGTAGATATTTCATATGAAACACAGGTAGGGAAAGTGGCGACCGCGTATTGATTGAAGAGCGTGAAGATTGAATCCTATTAATACCAAACCGTTTAGGACATTCTGGAACATTTTAAATTTATTTTAATGATAGGCAAGAAAGCGAGAATAGGGATACCAAGGATTTCATGGACAACATTCTGCTGGAGAAGCCGTCTAACAAGATATTGTAGTAAGCTTAGAAAGCATAATCAAACCGTACAGTGTTTTAATGTTCTACAGAGGAAAAGTAATTCCCTTGAGCTCAATAGAATTTGTAATACATAAGAATAAATGTTAAATCATTATTGTTAAGAAAGACCGATAGTTTATAATAGTTGCCTTAAATATAATAATTGGATTCAAACAATAGAACTTCCAGGAATTGCAATTCTGAATAGAATTACACGTCCACGTGCAACAGGTAAGGAATAATGTGTTGTATATCGAACCCATGATTAAGTTGAAAGTAAATTTAATAATTTAGTGTTAACATTGAGAGAATTTGTGAGCATAGCAGATCAATGGTAGAA
The DNA here is from genome assembly GCA_011170035.1 of Teleogryllus occipitalis. Taxonomy (NCBI): domain Eukaryota; kingdom Metazoa; phylum Arthropoda; class Insecta; order Orthoptera; family Gryllidae; genus Teleogryllus; species Teleogryllus occipitalis. The sequence goes on from BLKR01005248.1 coordinate 54,194, forward strand.
ATAACAATAATAATAATAATAATAATAATAATAATAATAATAATAATAATAATAATAATAATAATAATAGCAGTGGAAGTAATCCCCTTCACAATATTAGATGTTTCTTGTAAAGAGTATCCAGATTTGGCAATAGTAAAAATAATAGAAGAGACGAAAGTATTTCAAAATATATGCCTTGCCTTCTAGAATGAAAAAAACCCTTCTTGGTCGCCGGAAGCTAACTTTGTCTAAAAATTGTGAAGAAAGCATAAAATCAGGCCACCGACTCCAAAAACAAATCAGCACCTTTTTATCATTAAACATATTATTAATTTAATTTTAGAGCTTAAGTAACCAGATATATACTGGAAGAATTTAAGAAGAATGAAGAACATTCACATTGTAATAAAAGAGATAATAGCAAAAAAGTTGCATGCATCTCGGCCAAAAGTATTTTCGGTTTCGATTCTTAAACCACTAAAATAAAATGATAAAGACGGAAACAAAGTAGCTGAAGTTGGTGGAGAAAACAAGCCGTATCAAAATTCCTTAAAGAAGTCTAAATAGCTTTTATTTGGGAAGGTAGAATCATTTTGTAGATTATTAATACTTTGGTGGTTCAAATTTCAGTTTAGCAGAAGAAAATTCAAAAATTACGACAATACATTTAAATTTATGTGGTAAGATTACTTGTTCTATTTTTCATTTTTCGCTATAGCGTTCATAACGTCTTTTACGTTGTTTCTATAAAGGTTCAGGTATAATTTCATAAGTGTTGGGTTAATATTTGTAATTTTTCAATGGTTCTAATTACAAAAATATATGTTATTTTCGTTTTATTACTTCCGTCTTTTATGGGACTCCATCTGTACGTTTTGAAACGATGCAACGCATTCATTTTTATACGTTTTACACGTCGTTTTTACGTTTTTATTCTCTCTCTGCGAGTGACGCCAGCTGTCACCTCCAAGCACGTTCGTTGCGAAAGGTTAATGCCGTTTGCAGTACACCGCGTGCTTGTAACGCATCCTGTCCAATGAAGGAAATTGTAAACGTGTGCGTTTTTGCAACAATTATTCTTTTGAGGCAATGCGATGACGAGGACGGAACGTCGGCGTGAGTCTAACCACGACCTTCACACAGACACTCGGAGAACAACCGTGAACAAGTTGGCCAGATAGCTCTGCAACGCTTTGTTAGTGCCCCTTTAAAAGAGACTCTTGGCTTTTCAAGTCTCTGTGGGGCATTGAAACTCAAAAATGAGAAGATGTTAAATGAATCTGACAATTTTAGCGTCCAGGTTTCTGGGAACTGCTCGAAGTGCTTAAAAGGAAGTGTCATATCAAAGATGAGGAAACAGTCACATCCATGAGGAAAAAAAGCTGCTTCTCATCTACACAAAAGCAAAGACATTAATATTTTTTTCTTTTGTTTATAATGGTTTGTAACTTGAATTTATATTATGACAAGTGTCATTTCGTGTACATTATTTACATCAGGTTTCTCGCGAGAGGCAGTGAAAATCAATTGGAGTATTTTCTTGGTCCCCTAAGAAGGAAATTTCTGCAAATAAGCATTAAATAAAGCATAATCATTACTTTTTTTAATTTACGTAATGCTACTCCCATTACTTTTCTTTTCCCGCATTCCCAATTACTTTTGTTATAAAATTTGAATGGGGAGTTCATATTTTTTCAAATAGTTTTTCTGCAAGAGAAATTAAATATTGATTTTAAACAATATGAAAGAAAGAGTCTCTATTTACAAGAGAACGTTTGGCTAATGTTCTCTCATTACTAGTAATTATGCACCAAAATAATACAATTCTGACCTCTTATCATATCGCTGGGGCTTTGCAGTATTTTCATTATACATAATAAAAAATCGATAGAATTGTTCCTTAGCATTTCATTTAACCGGTAATTAGTGGTTTCACTTGCTACCAATTTCACTTGCTACCATTGTTATTATTCATGTTAACATTTTCAAAAATTGAGGTAGATGCACTATATATTTAAGATTTATGTTTCATTAGTTGCGAATATTCATTTGATTGACATATGCTCTAACCTTCATTTCGTTTCTTCCGATTAAAATTTTGGTTAGGGATATTTCAGGTGAGCCTGATAGCTTACGATGTTGGTATGCATCTCAAAACCTTCAAAACACAGGTTAATTGCGGATACCCTCGACAAGTGTTCGATGAAATCTGTGAACCATGATTGGCCCCCGCTTCGTGACGCAGCCGGCACTACTTAGACATAGCAAATGGGGAGCTGTTTGCTTTTCCCCGAAGTCACAAATATGAAAATTTACTGATTTCTTTGAATGTAACGTGCTGTTCAGCAGGCCAGATCCGCTAATGCTCAAGGCCATTTCGCGGACAGGTCGAAAAGGTCTGATTTCTTTATAAGTCTTAACCTTCGGAAAGAACATGAAGTGATTCATCTTGCAGGTGTCTGTGTTTTTCCACCTCCGCTGAAAAGTTGTCAATACTATACATTTCAACATTTTGTAAGCACCTCGGGAAATCACAACTTCCGGCTCCCTCATCCCAAAATACACACAATCATTTCTACAAATAATATCTAGTAGATGAATGTAAATCACAAAACAGATTCTGTGGATCTGGTTATCAAAAATACTAAAAACGGGGTACACTATTTTTCGCTGCCGCGGCGCAGGCAGTGCAGCAACGGAACCACGACAGGGTGGCCACTCCGCCACCGAGCGCGGAGCCACGTCGCCGGCAGAAGCACGCGCGGGGACCACGACGCCGCGCCCCGTCCACCACGCCTCCGCTCGGCTCTGGGCGTCACGGACGCTGTGAGTGGAGTGCCGGGAAGAACACCACAGACTCCAATGCAGTGTAGTGTATCGCGAGTGAAAGGGTTGATGATCGGTAAGTAAAATAAGAACGTTGTGCACATGAAACTATCAAAGCACATACTTTCTCACACTGTTTCTAAATGCTCGGCAATATTATAGTACTACATAAATCAGTAAAAGTGTTTTCAACCAGCAATTTCTTTTCCGGTTAGAGTTCGGATCTTAGATCCTCAGAGTTAACATGTCCGTACTCATACCACTACGTCACACAAGAGCCCTAAAGAAAAACTCGGGCAGAGGCATAAAAAAGTAAATTCCACAGCTTCCAGTCCGTTCAGCTCGATCAGGGGATATCAATTTTGAAGAAAAGCGGCTGAACGGTTTAGGCGCTACGGTTGTCTACAGACGGACTGACAGGGTTGATACGTTGGTTGATTGATTGATTGATATTGATTACGGGCGCGCCAACTCCTAAGGTCATTATTCCCGTAAGTGTAGTACATCAGAGCGGTATCCCCCAGCCGGGACAAGCTGTTAGCTCCCGACCGGTCTCCCGGCATGTGCGGTAGTATGGTGCATGTGCATGTAAATAAAGGGAAGGATAGGACATGGAATGGGAAGAAAAGATCGCACGTGGTCCGTTTGGTAGGGTACTGCCCCGGCATTCGCCTGGTGTTATCAGAGAAACCACGGAAAGCTACCGATCAAAGCAGCCGGCAGCTAGAATTCTTTTCCACACAACAACAGGACTCGACCCAGCTATCTGGCTAGTGTCGAAAATTCTGCCATTGTCAAGACTCGAACCTAAGTCTGTGGCACTACAATGACATTAACGGATACTCTGAGCCACCTCTCCCGGTCAACCATTAAGGATATATGAGACGTTTCCATGGGTAGTGTATTTATTGTATTTAAATTTCATGTTGATAGACTGTTTAGTTTATTTAAATCGGATCATAAAGATGTACAGAAAAACAACAATTGAAGGGCTCAGTAGAACAAGGAGCTATCCCACATTATTTTGTGAAATTGAGTTATTAGCATTACATACAACTTCAAATAGAATTATTTTAGTATAATATGTTATTTAAAACCAGTATGGACTTATATGCGAACGTAATGTGCTTCAAAGTTTAAAAATGTTCTTAGCTATCAAAGGAAAGTTCTTGTTTCAACCCTCATTATCTCAGAACTATTCCAATGAGGGATAGCCCCTTGTACTTAGTCCTTCAATTGATTTGACGTGACATACGTTTTACAAATAAAAAAAAGGAAATGTTTAAAAATTCCAAGTTGGAAAAGCAGTACAGACACACCGGTTTGTTTATAAGTATTGTGATAAGCCAAGAACTCTGGGTTTAGTTAAAATGATAAAATCAGCATTTAGCGTCGGGAATAATAGCATTGTTTTCAGACTCGGAAGTCAAAGAATACGCGTTGTTAGGGCAACGGATCAACAAGTTTTAGTATTCCATGCTTGGTGTCATTACGCTATGCAGATGGACACCGCCCCGAAAACAGTATGTGCAGAAAGTGTGAAGAGGGCATTGGATGGCGGTGATCTTTTTTGAAAGACGCAAGGGATGATTCTCTAGAAGATTATTGTAGCGAATACACGTAAGCAGTTGGTGAGGTACGATCAGATTTTCAGCATTGGTTGGGTATTATGTAAACGATATTGAGCCGGTAATTTATGTTTACTTTGATATTTGAGAGCTTGATCTTGTGTAAACTGTAATATTAAATTGTAATTGGGAATTTTATTAATGTAATGGTTGGAAGTTTGAATTAAATTAGACTCCATGTTTCGAGGAGATGCATGTTAGCTCCGTTGATGGATTTTTTAAAAAATAAGTAGCTGAATATAGTCAGTCGCGAGTAGGTGCTTTACACGAAACACAGATAAGGAAAGACGTGACCGCATATTAATTTGTGGGAATATTAAGTCCTAATCATAGCAAATCGTTGAGGACATTCTGGAACATTTTTTTTAATTTAGGAAAGGACGCGAGAATTGGTACATCAAGGATCCCATGGACAACATTCTGTTAGTCATCTGAGAAGCCAGCGATCAAGATATTTTTGTAAGCTTACGAACTATAGTCAAACCCGTACGGTGCTTTAATGTTTTATAGTGAAAAGTAATTCTCATAAAATTAATAGAATTGTAATGTATAAATTATAAGAATAAATGTTAAATTTTTATTGTTGAAAGATTGATAATTTATAGTAGGTGCCACCAATCCAATAATTGATTTCAATCAGTAGAACTTCCAAGAATCGTGATTCTGTATAGAATTAAAATTAGAATAATTTAGAGTAATAAAAAATTTCACAAATAGCTAGCCCACCGCGGAGCTTGACCAGAAAGATTTTTCACAGTATTGATTGTATTTGTGAGTAGAAGTGCTTAAAAGGATTTTCAATAAGGTTTCTCGTATCCTCAATGACTTTCAACAACAACACTTTCATCAAATTAATTTACCTACTAGGGATTCGAACTCGCTTGCAGAGAAGAATCTGACACGCCATTGAACACCTCGGCCATTAGGGACTGACATGACCTCTACAAATCTATTTAAACAAGACATAACGGTTTCAGTTCTGACATTAGGGAGCCAAAAATTAAGCAAATGTAAAAAAAAGTCCTTTCTTTTTCTTTCTTGTATGTTCACTATCGCGTGCTTCAGGAACCGCCTTACATTGACAGCAAACTCTCTGACAATGCTAGCACGTGTCACGCACGCCGCAAGTGTGGGTTACATGTCAGTACGAACCCTATCTACTATACTACCCTCATCACACTCCTGCATTTCGCAGTATCTCTACGTCTGAGTAATGTGAATCAATGTGCAAGACAGACTGGGACAATTTGTTTTATTGACACCTACAATAGTTATTTCAAATTTTGACATGGTTTGTATAATTTCGAATCACATTTTTTATAAATCTTGACTGTTGATAAGAATATTTGCCACACGATACTTTTTCTATACATTTTCATAACTTGCATTAGATCACAAAGTAACAAAAATAAAAATATTTGTGAAGCTCAATTGCTTTTGAGCAATAACTAAAATTACGCGGTAGAAGAATGCAGAGATTTCAAGAAGTCTTACTAAAGAACTTAAGCAAACTGGAAAGCTAGCGTCCCACCTTTCGCCATTACGGGGACACTGGCACTGACCACTCTCCCTCGTCGCCCGCTTCCCTGGCCTCTAAATCTCTCGGAGCCTCCAGCTCTTGCGGGGGCGCGTTCTCAACACATTCACCGCTCGGTCACGCGCGCACTCTCCCTGCAGCGCGGCCGTTCGCGCTCCTCCACTTCACCCGCGCGCGCCATCACTACAGACCGGACTTTTATGTTATTGCATTTTTTTTGTCTATCTACTTACCGTTCTCAAAGTTGCAATCTTGGGGAATCGTCGCTCTCCTAACACAATATCCTAATTTTTCGTTACATATTTATTACTATATTACATATTTTGCTATTTTCACAAAATATTTTTTTTATTCTACAAATTTCCTTGAATTTTATTACTTTTTTTATGAAGAAATGTATTTTCAAAAAAAATCAGCATTTTCCCTTTCTTTATTGGTGAAATCTAGCAGTGAAAAGAATTTTTGGCGCCACGTTTCGTGACATTTGATCTTAATTTCCGAGAAACTTTAACGATCGCCGACGTGTAACACTTAGACAAAACTGTTGCGCGCCGCAGTGATTTTTTGCTCTCATGTATTGCGTATAATGTGGAAAGGTCCATATAACCTTGTTTATATACATCTTGGTCTGTCTGCTAAACTACGGTCCTGGATAACAATAGATGAATCTTTTACTATTGATGCGAAAGTTGTAATGGTGCAAAGAGTGCTCTCGAAATGATTTTTAAAACGTTAGTATCATTTTTAAATTTTGTTTAGGAGTTTTTTTATAAATGTAATTTTGTATTATGTAACTGCGTTTTATAATTAATTTTATTGTTACATATTATATATTCCATTTACGTATTTATTACATATTATTATTATTGTTTTCATTACATATTTATGTACATATTTTGACGATTCATACTACATATTTTTCCAATCTCAAGTCATCACACGCCTTCTGCCATGGTTCAGCCGCCATTCCCGCGGCCGTCCCGCTTCCGTCGCTCACACCTTAACACCGTTGTGTTTTCGCTACCTCCACACCCGTTGATATCATTGCGCTTAAAGCCCACTCCCCGATCTCCCTCAGCTAGTGACACCACAATCACACACACTCTCTACCACGCCCAGCCTGAAGTTTACATCGTCACCACCATCGCTGACCAACCAACAGTGCCGTCGGTACTCACATTGTTACTATTGCAGCTCCTTCTGCGTCCGCCGCTGGTCCTATGGCTGCGTGGAATTTCTTTTATTGAATACAGTCACTGACTAGAAAATTCTAGCGTCCGGCTGCTCTCTCATCGGCAGTCTTCATGATTTCTCCGATCAGATCCAGGCTAATGCCGGAGCAGTACTCTAATAAACGGGCAACGGACCACAAGCGATCTTTCATTCCCTAGTCATATTCTCTCACCGTATCACACACACACACACACACACACACACACATGTTGGGAGCTTAGAGCTTGTCCCAACTGGAGCGGAGCGCCGTTGGGGAAAATATATGGAGCAGGGAAATCCCCCGCAAAACGACGTGAGAGTCGACGCCGGATCTCATTATCCAATGGTCGGTGGAATACCACCATCTCCCGCGATAAAACCTATGCTACACTAATAGGACTAACGATTATAGTAGTTAACGTGCCCAGAAACATGGATCAACCTCGGAACCATGGAACAATCAATCCATGGAACTGAGGGAAGGCGAGTGGTCTGACCTCTACACCGCGGGTCGCCGCAACAGCCACTTCCGCGACCCCGACCGGCGGCCGCCTCTGGAAGGACGACCGCGCCGCGCCGCGCCGCCCACGCTCCGCCATTAGGGCGGTCGCCCATTAGGACGGGCGCTAACGGCGCGCGACGGGAAGACGGAGCCGTTGGGACGGCGGCGCCCGCTGCGGCGCACCAGGTGCCGGCGCGAATTACCGTCTCCGAAATGGGCCCCTCGTCGGTTCATGGACGCTCAGTCATTTGCGCTTGCTTCGAGAGAAAGCGCATCTTGCTCGCTACGTGGAAACAAATAATGTTGCAATGCTTTCGTTATATGAACACGACGTGCCATGTAATCAAGGCACGTAAAAATACGTTTACATTTTCCGATATTAGAAGATGCAAAACGCACAATGAAAGATAAATATGGTTCCCTACAAATCGGAATTGGTGTTTCAGTGACTTTTTTTAATTCAAATTTTCATTTTGGTATATTTGAATCAGCAAAATATTGTCAAAAAATATGAATCTAAATTGCAATTTCAAAAATAACCTCAAGTTAATGAAACTATTAGGAAAACGTAAAAGTATACGTTTTTACTTTCTCGCCTTACTTCGTAAAAAAGGAAGTATTGTAATCGTGCCCTGGAAAATGAATGACGGACCTAAAAATGGCAGCATCTTCCTATTTCTACAATAGAGAAGATATCATTTTTTCATTAATGAAATCTCTTGGAAAAAAATATAGATATTGAAAAAGGGCATGTTCAATGCGTCAGAAATGTGAGTCGTTTTCGCACAATTTCGCGCGAATTATAGAGAATTTTTAAACAATTATTATCTCAAAACCGAGGACAGTTTTTAAAAATTATTTTTCCTTGTATGTAGCAAAAAACGGTAAAGAAAATGGCATAATGGAAAAAAATTCTATTTAGGACGAGGTTTTCCTCTTCTTTGGTATTCTTCAAGGTATATTTCGGTTCTACTATCAGGAAAGCGAAAAGTTGAGAAAATGTCAAAAATATGTACTTTGGGTGACGATAGATAGCAGCAGGCAATAGGATGGGGCTACACCGTAAAGCCAGTCCGCACAAAGGAAATTAGAAAATTTTTCTGCGAGAATGTCTGTGCCATTCTGTAGCATCACTAGTTTCTTCTTTCTTCGTGAGGTGTCATGTCGGAATACGACCGATACGGCACTGATATGTCGCGTCGCTGCGATATGGCACTTGCAATTAATATTGCAATTATCTTCTTTCAATAAAATGGTAGACTTAACTGTAATAATAAGATAAGGTTCTTAAGATCGACAATACGTAATGATACCATAGTCGCCTTATATGGTTTAAATACGTTTCACACACAAATATACTGCGTACAAACGTTTCTATTATGTTCCAAAGTTAAACGACGAAAGGGAATAGATTTGTAACACATTTTTATACATTCATAAAGCGTTATGTTGGGTGGCCTTTACACCTTTTTTTTACATTAAAGGGTTTGATAGCTGATTATTCTGCAACTATTCAAAAATTGACAGTTCACTTAGTGTAATCAAAGCAAACTCGTATGAATTTAAACTTGCTTGCCTGTATAATGTACTTACTACAGGTGCTAAAACAGCATGTACTTTTCGCTCGTATTTTCACGTAGAATTACCCGAAAAGTACTCACATTTTTGAAAAATTATACATAATCTTATTTAAAAACATATATTTAAGGAACATACCACTAAGGGAAAATCGATATCTTCATAATTGTAGTTTTAGGAGAACGCCGAAACTATTTTGAACTTTTGCAATTTTTGAAAAATCAGGATTTTCAACGAACATGAGACTGGCACCATTCTCTTAAACGACCTTCACACTATCCAACAACAAAAATTATGAAAAACAATGGAGCCATTTTTTGAAAATTTTGAAAATGTCCCAAAATGTCATGTAAAGTACCCCCCAAAAATTAAAATATCGGTTTCAAATTCAAGGGGCCGCGATATCAGCCACATCGATAAGGGAATATCAATTTTGAAGAAAATTGGCAGAACGGTTTAGCCCCTAGCTTTTTTCACAGACGGGCGGAGAGGCAGACTGACTGACAGACATTTTGCCGTCAATCGATAGTTCGCTATTACACGGACTATTACACATGGATTCTGGATACACTATGTGATGGAGAATTTTCCTCCCTAAATTTAGCAACTGTATTTATCAACGTTTTCGTTACCAGGGTCCAGCATAACAGTTTTTCTGCCGAAAATTCGTCGTTTTCTCGCGCAACAAAACACAACGTTCTCTCTACTCCGTAGCGAGAAAATAAAAATTCTGTCATATTTGAGATTTATTCATGTTTGTTTCTTTATTGTTGTTTTTTTCAGAAGTAAGGAACTACTGTTCCTGACTATAGAAATAATTGCAGGTATGTTCTGCAGGCGCTCTCTTTGAATTAGTTTGGATGTTTCTAGTGATGTCTGAAGCGTTAGTGGGCGTAGAAATTGCAATATTACAATATTACTTGTATGTATGTAGTATATGTTTTCCGTTATTGGGTCGATAGTCCGAATTCACCGGCCAGCTACCGGTGTCCCCTGGGCCTAGTTAAATTCCCATGCTTGGGGGTAAGATCGACATGAGGCGATCATGATGTATTCTCTTCACCGTAACTAGCAAGATCAGCCTGCTTGAGCTCTTCTTAGTCACACAGCTACAGAAACGCATTTTAAAGGAAAGCTACAACTCTATTTTTGCCTCAACCGGGAATCGAACCCGCGATCACAGCACGGGAAGCTAGTACACTGCCCATGAGTCATCCCAGATGCACAATATTACTTAAAGTGAGAAATTATTTGCTGTAGCAAGTACTAGCACCACTAATTTCATATACTAAGTTGTACTCAGAACTTAAAAACCTTTTTATTTGAAAAGGAAGCGATTATACAAAAAATCAAAAATAATTCACCTGAAGGAAATATAGTCCTGCACAAATTAGTTTTTCTGATTTTTTCTATTTTTTCTCTAAACTTTTTTTTTTCCGAGGTGATACACCATTCATTCACATTATTCTCCCTAATAATCTTTCTTTTAACAATTAAAGTTAATCCTCCTTAACAAGTAAAATTAAAAGTGTCTACACATCGCAAAAGCTCAGAGAAAGGCAATAGAGGCAGGAATGAACTCCAGAAAAAAATAAACTTATGCAGCTGCAATTTCAAAATAAACCAATCCATATCAGTTGTAGTTAATGGTTAAAGTGCCACGATAATCATCTAAAGGGTACGTCGGAGTTGTATTCACATATAAAATAATTATTTGCTCTCTAGGTCTTAATTAAAATTTAATTGACTCTAAAGTATGTTTACGCGCGAGCAAGGTTATTTACTCCATAAGTCCAGTTGATGGAGTTGTTTTGTAGATTCAGTTGAGAATCTAATCTTGTTGATGGAAATGTTATCTAGGAAGAAATCACGATAAGTTGTCCGACACCCTCATTTCGGAAAAAATTAGTCTTCAATGTTTTCTAGGAAAACAAAATTTACATAAAAAATAAATTTTGTAGAAGCGATTTACATCCCGAGAGAACAAAAGATAACCATGTGTACAACTTTATTTACACAAAATGGGTTAACTGCTTTCGTCATATCTCCAAGACGAGTTTACTCAGTGCCTCTTTACCTTGTTATGTACCATTCCTCTTCACTAGCGTCGCAAAACTGAGAGATTTACGAGTTATATTCTCTGGATCTGTCAACATACTTAAAAATTTAGTTCCCAAATTTAGTGAATGTTAACGTCTACAAAAATAATTATATTTTAATTAAAAACCAATAATTGCATATATACTGTGTTATAAATTTAAGTTACATGATAAATTTATATTTAAAATATCATGTTTCAACAATTATTAAGTTTTTGTAATCCTTAGGTGATAGACATTGTAAATAGAAGAAGATAAGATGACAGAGGTATAGAGAGGTTGGGAGAGAGAGAAAGAGAGGGAGAGAGAGAGGGGGAGAGAGAGAGAGAGAGAGAGAGAGAGAGAGAGAGAGAGAGAGAGAGAGAAATGAGAAAACTGCCTTACGTCGATTTGCAAAAAAGATTATTATAATGCACGTTTATAATGCGTTATTATAATACACTTTTAAGTTACATCTTTGAGTTATAATAAAGAATTTAAAATTATTTGACCTGAATAAAATATAATATTTTCTTCTTTTTATTTGTTTATTGCATTAATATGTCCAACAGCTAACACAGGTATATACATACGTGCTCTCAGTTATATTCGTAGAGAGAACTCCCAATATTTTCAGATTGAGAACGTGCTCGAAAAATGTGAAGAGAATACTTCATCTCACATGGAAAGAATTATAAGGCCCTAACAATCAAAATTAATCTATGGAAAAAACAATTTTCTCCCAACTCATTTTGTTTCCAATCAGGTTTGATACACAGTATGAAGACCCCACATCCATATACATTCGAAGCATTTTGTAACAGCCTGTTCAACAACAATTTCAGTGTTTTGTTGGCATAGTATGCGGAAGAATTCAGACATATCATAAGATATCTTGAGACTGAAGAATGTCTTTCTCATATCACAAAATTATTCAACAAAGGAGGGTTTAGGTTTTCCACTTATTACTTAGTCTATTCATATTCAATAAAAGAGTATTCTAATCGCAATTTCTGTAGTCCAGAAAGGAAGCAAACAGGCAGTAAACCTTCAAGAGCAAGTAGACCAAAATTCTTCGTAAAACATGAAACCCCATATTGCTTCATTAATGTTTCTAACTCTCTGAATGGTTAGATAAAATGTGTCAAATCTAGAAATAAATTCCATTCTTCCCGGAAGCGCAAATGCGTTAGTTCACAAAGGAAACGCATTTTCCTTCGATTGTTCCTCAACCGCATGGGAAAAGGATTTCCCGGATGCAACCACCACACTGAAATGCATACGAGGACATAACGCGAAAACAGGGACTCAGAAAATGTGTAATAAAACAACAGAAGTATTCGTTGACTACTTCCCACTAACTCGTAACTCCTCTTCACTAACTCAAGAGCCGTGTCGCTAAAATATCTGTGTATAAGAGAATCAACCACGAGCTCAACAATGCTTTTAACTCTTGTTTCCTCTAGGGAGCGAATAAATAATGCAACCGGTGTTTTATTCGTCGGGCAACTTGAGAGTTCTTGACGGCCCTTTGGTAACAGTCGAGAGACTCCATATTGTGTTAGCGGTCTTTTGTTATTTTGAGAAGCTGGAATAATTTATGGGGAGGTTCGCGTCTTGCTAACTTGTTCCTTCGCTGCTGGGCACGAGGGCAACTGTGGATGGGGACCGCGACATAGACGCCGCGACCAGCGGGAAAAACTGAACTTTTTATGTCGAAACTCCCCGCGAACAAGTTCAGCCCCGCCCCTTCCTACAAAAGATTTAGTTGGGTCGCGTTCTCCACGCTTCGGAAACATCTGGGACGCGGCGCGATGCCACGGCCCCACGGCAGAGGGGGTCCTGTGACCGACGCAACGGGCGCGGCGACGCCTCGGGACCGCGTCGCTACACGAAAACCACAGAAAACAACAACAAAAACAAAACAGTAACGACAATAGGGTCTATAACAATAATAATATAATCATAAGCAATTTCTCATGCAAGAGTGATATATAGGACGGCTATAAAATTATTTATTCGTGAAATAAATTTAAATAAAACTATTAAGATTACAAAAAAATACAAAAAAACAACAACTTATTGTGCGATTTAGATGTCTGTCAATAATGAAACTACGTAATATCACTACCCTCTGAAATGATTTCGTAAGTAGCAGTGGAAGAAACGTACTTTAAATGAATTCTTCAGTTTCTTCAATTATCTTTATTATTAGTGATAACCTAGATGACAATTAGAAAAAACTCAATATTAACCAAATCGTTAACTTCACTTGCTTCGAGAGAGTAGTTACTAGGTAGGTAAATACAGTAACTCTTAATGGGGCTTGAATTTTAAATGCTGAAGCTCCAATTTGAATTCGTATGTCTATTTGTGTTGAAGCCATATATTCTTCAACAATATTGCAACACCACCTATATTAAGAGTGACTGTTTTTATTAACACACTTAAACCCTCTAATCATTCCAGGACTAATTGCCTTAAAATTGGACTTCTGTAAGCAGATTATTTCAGGATTGTAAATTTGATAGAGTAATTGTAGCCTTTCAGATCTTGGATAAAAGCAAATTGCATTCCATTGTCATGTATTCATTATTAATTTTGTGAATGAATCCGTTCCGATACTTCCATTTTGGTGACTTCTTCCTTATGGTTGTTTTGCTTTAACTTCTTAGTGAGTTTTATAGTCTCATGAGATCAAACACTGCTCTTTGCTCGGAAACACATAGGTTGACATAGAATGAAGCGTATGATTTCTTGGATTCGGGAACAGATGAACGCAATGGTGCATATTCTCTCCTCTACATAGCTGACTTCGCGCTCTCCTAACGGGCGGAGATGATACCGAGTAGGCAGCCATTTTGCATGGCAGAAACCTTCGAATGCCAAAGGCAGCCCGATTTCGGTAGCTTGTTTCAAGATTAATACGTATTCGCTGTATTTGTATGCGTTCCATCGTAAGAAAATGACGCTGCAGATTTTTTTAATTTGTTGCGTCTACCATTTTGACGCAACGCGTCTCCAGACCCCTTAAGGGGCGTTGAGCGCTTTGCGCTGGGGAGTAATCCTCCATTAACGTGCGTGATTGGGGAGTAATCCTCCATTACTAATGTGTCAAGTCACGTCACGTCGCAGTCGGTTGTCAAGAGGACCGCCAGGTAGCATCTCTGCGTACGCGCCTCCTGCTACGCGCTCTTCTTAATAAACATTTAAAACATAAGTTAATTTAAATGAAAAGAATAGAAAGAGTGATGAATCCCTTTCCATGAAATATTAGTTGTAAAATTTTTATTACAAAATTGGAAGTAACAATCTGTTTTGGAGAGTGAAGATAGTATATTAGAAATAAAAATTAGTTCAGTAGTATAGTGCGTTTGTAGTATATTTTATTTGTAGACTTTTTTATTTACATAAAAAATATAAAATAAAAACTTCTGCAGGAACAAACGTAGATTAAAAATTATATTTTAGCATACAAAGAAAATACTACAAATAACAAAAAAATGTGTCTTCTAATAATCATAATATTTCATCACAATAATCCATTCCAATTATCCAATACAATAATTTTATGGTAGATAATTCTTTGGTTGTCATCACAAGCTACATCAGTAACAAAATGTTGAATGCCGTCTTCAAATATTAATGTCTATTCAGTAAAAATATTTAAATGGCAATTATTAATAACAATGCTTTAGCCATCCCTGCTTAATCAGTATCTAGCATTAAAAAATTCGAAAATTTGCTTGTATTGTGACCGCTCTACCTTTTCACTATTCTCTAAAAAGCCTACAGCGGGTCACTCAAGTAACCTAGTAGTATTACTTGATCAGTGACTTGTTATGACAATGTCACACTAAAAATTAGGAATGGTTTTATATGTCCTAACTACCCTACAGGAGTGGGTTCGTCTTTTAACCCACTTTTGTAATAAAAGTGGGTTCGTCTTTTAACCCACTTTTGTAATAAAAGAAACATAGGCAAGTTAATCTTTTAACTATGAACAGAGTTCTAGATTTATTCTGTTAAATATTTGATAAAATTCTAATCTAGCATTTACACATTGCATTGAAAAATTCTATCACTTGCTCTACCTTTAGCAATTACGTGATTACCTAACAACTGCAGTTGCGTTTTAACACTTGCATAAACACTTCACATAACATTATATTACCCTTCACTTCACAAAAACACAATAAAATACCTGTATACAAGACAATAATACATTGAAACACAAAATACTGAAAAAGAATTACATACTAAAATACCCTTTACATACACTTTCAAAGAAATTGTCACTTGAATAGTGAATGAAATATGTACAAGACGTTTCACTTTCACGTAGATTATTATCTTATACAATTTAGCCAGCAAAGAACGAAAATGTCGTTATGCAATGAACGTACAATTAATAATAACTCTTTAACTAATTATTGGTTTTGAACAATTTGAAAACTATTAAACAATAAATTGAAAACACACACTAAAGGAACAAATATTATCGATAATAGAAAAATGAAATAAATAGGTTTTTACATTTCCTTACAGGAATTAGCTATCTGGCTTCCTTTTACGACTGCAATATTGTAAAAAATTACATTTAAATGATTTTAATATAATTACTCGACTACGTCTGTAAGTGAGGTGAATTCTATCTCTGTAGAACAATTCTCGATTCTTTAAACAGTTTTTTTTTGAGAATTTCTAGTGGAGTTTTCTGACTCACAACAAGTCTTCTCAAAGAAATATTTCCACAGGTTGGAGCGGCGACGGCGACCCAGATCCTTCAAGGTCGTGGCAACCTCTTGCTTCGGCGAACACGTCCTCTGGTGAATCGCTACCACAGTTCTTCGAATTTTATACAATATGACTGCAATATCTCCGCGTAATGAATTTCTTACGTGGTAATCCAAGACAAAAGACAAAACCAAAAAGCTTTTTCAAGCTTCTTATCGTCGAAATACGGCGAATTCTCCTCTCCGTTCAGCACGAACAAATTCGGTCTGTCCAGATCGGCGGTCCGCAGCAAAAGAGAAGGGTTTTCGTAGCGGTGCTTTGCGCTAGTGCTGATATTTTCAAGGATGATTTTTGATTGGTTGTCGCTCCATTCTACGCGAGTGCGTTCAGAAACTTTAATGAATTCTCGCAAGGGATACCATTTACTGCTGACGCGATCTCTTGCAATTTGGTAACACTATAAATGCAACTTGTCGTGTCTTCACGTTCTCGGGTGCTTCTCAGAAATCAATGGAACCGACATATGGGCGGTTACAGTATATTTCGATTAGGATGTCTCTTGATATAAAATTTGAAAATTAGTTCAAAATAAGCATATTGGTGTTGATCACAATAGTGCATTCTCAAAAGAGGACAATGGCCGTTAATGGAATATCAGAATATCTTTTCACTTTCCATCAACACTTTCAGGACGTTTTCTGATGGTTAAACCTCTGTTTTTAAAAATGTGAATGAGGTGAATTAACCTGTTTTTTCTCCATAACTGAATAAGTTACAGGCCCAGAACAGTTTCTGTCATGTAATTAAAGAAGGGTATAATTTTAAAAACTTTTATAATTTCCTTAACTCAACTCATCAAATAGCATAAAACACCCTACTACACACTACTTGCCGCAATAATATCAATGTTATTACCGTGCAAAATGGTGTCATAGGTGGCCTCACTGCCAAATCACCCATCTAGCTATGATTATAAACATCATTGGATGAATGGTAGACGAATCTGGGTTTATGATTCCCCTCTATTTGAAAGAAGCTATAGTTTAGATATAAATATACCGCCAATTGCAGCGGCTACTCACTTATAGAAGAATCTGTTGCCTTTATCACAGTAATTCGAAAGCGAACACAGGTAAACAACGAATTTACTCGTGACACAGTCTTGGCGGGTACCATTCCGAGACAGCAATCCGTACAGTACTGTGGTAGAACTGAGACAAATGAATATCAACTCTATTGTATTCAAAAGAAAGACAATTAAAGAAGACTGGTAAAGTTGTGATACTTTCAGAACGAAAACATTTTCATTTTCATGACAATTCATCATTTTCTGCAAGTTTTGTTTTCAATAGGTAAGATATCTTCTCCATCTGTGGGTCTAATGACTATGCTTAGATTCTACTGAAGAAACTTAAGTGTTCCTAAAAGATACCACAAGAAGTACCAACAAGAATAATGGTTAGCTCGTTACTGATCTTTACAATAGGAAGTTTCATTCGCCGACTCCATTAGGATAGAAACACGCTTCGAACACGTTTTACGTCCGTCACAGCAACGTGGTTGTTTTCATACTTGAGCGATCGGTCAATCCCCGAACTGACTCAAATGCAAAAGCCTGCATTCGAATTCGTAACGCAGGAATAAAAGAGCAGAAGTTTGCTTACGCGAGGACAGAACACTCAATTTTGATTGAGAAACAAGAGGCCAATTCAAATGCAATACTTAAGATATGATGACCTCAAATACTGAGAAAGAATATCAGTGTCAATATAGTATTTGATAATAACATAAGGCGCCCAAGTATTGAAACTTTTGATAGCTAAAAACAAAAATATATCCTTATTTCAACCCTCAAAATTAAAATGAATCATGGAGAATTATCTGGAATACTTACTGTACCCACCTACCGACTTCCGATTCATTCTTCTTTATAACTGATATCACAAAAGTCATCATAAGCCTGTTCTCATAAATAGAAACGAAATAAAAATGACGGAATTTTTTATACAAAAATTTTTTGGGGGGGGGGGTCATCGATTACGAATATAATGCCACTGTTCGGGCCCACACGCAAAAGCAGAAAAGGAAGGTATAAAATAAAACACTTCCTACGCCCTAGGCGGCAACTCCGGAAGCCCGGCATGGAAATTTCCACTAGCCGAGCGGCACCACCGCGCGCACGCGGCGCGATATTCCACGTCTGAACCTTCTAAAGCCTTCCAGAACATTTCAAAATTCCAGCAGTTGCCAATTGGTCTGTTCAAATTCACCCCACCTCACCATACTGCAACCGCTGGAAAAGCAGTCGCTAATTGGCCTGTTCAAATCAGTTCAAATCCCCTCGTCGCGTACTCGCAACCGAAAAGAAGTCAGTCGCTGAGAGGTAGCCTCGCGAGAAACATGTCTTGGGCTCCGTGTTAATAGATCACGTAAAAATCTCATACAGAAAGTAACATTCTGTACTCATGTCGTGGCAAAGTGAAAGGCCACATTATTTCAATTTGGTATAGTTCAGCATTGTATAAATTGAACTAATTAATGTGTTTCACACGAAGTTGCAAGTAAGTTGCCAGGCGAGCACATGTGCTCGCACTTTGTGATTCGTGATGGAAGGTTGCTGTATTCTCACATTGAGAACAGTACTAAAAGTGTACTTTAATTGTAAAGAACAATTGTGACCATTGAAAGTTATTAAACATCATTCTGCAAGGTGAGAATTGTGTTTCCATCATAACCCACATCACTGCAAGATTCCCTACGAGCTTCGGAAGGGACTGAGTGGATTGCCTGCGAACGTCCAACAACCTAATTATACAGTCCACTGAAAGCAAAGGCAACCGCCCCGTCCAGCCACATTTTCCAAATACGAAGTAAAAATTCAAAATAAGAATGCATTACTACAAAAATAATTTATATGTATTTTATGTGAATTGCCTGAAGTGAACTGTTGATACTGATGAATATCATTGCTACTTCGAGTGTTATAGTTTTAGACTTCTGTATTTTTAGAAAATATGTTCCCTTGAGTAAGTCATTTTCGACAAAAACCACTGATTCGTAAATCAAGAGGCCAGACAATGGTACAATTTATAATTTTAATAAAAGAGAGGATCACAGGTATATTGTATACGGGATTAGCTCATTATTCGTACAATTCGTTTCTGTATCTAAAAGTCTAGGAGCTATAGGAAGTGTTTTCCCAGAATGTTATGATATATCTAAAGCGGGGATGTCCATTTGTGAAATATACACGAGTGAATTTAAAAGAATTGAGGCTGACTGAATTTAAAAGAATTCTGAACGCGTAGCATAAAACTTAATTTTTGGTTTAATTCATTTAAAAATAAACGTTCCTTTTGAAGTTTGACTTTAAATTGGAATTTCCTTATTGTGCCATATATTGTAATCAGCAGTGAACAAGAAACTAGCATTTAATATTGTAAAATCTACAGAATGTCATCGAAATCAAAACTAAATCATCAAATATTCTTAAACGACAAACCTAATTTTCTTTACGGATAATTGTTTCAGGGCCGTATTTTCCGAATGATCAATGTGATGAAGTATTTTATTGAATATAAATACACATAATTACTTCTATTGAATCTATTACAATTCTTGCTGAAGGTTCTATTTTGGTTCTGGTAGATAAAAATTTATACATGTATTTTATGTTAGATTCATATATCATTTCACGTGGGGTATTTCTCGCTACTTTGCAAGTAACTCCGATTCAATTTATTTTTTGGTTAATTTAGGCCATTGAGCGCAGGATGTCTGGCATCTCGCTGAATAGTCTAAATAAATACTGCTACGAAAGCTTGTGACCCTGTGGTGTCATTCCACTGTAAACGTATGAAAATGCATAAATACTGCGTTACCGTCGCCCGCCGTCCAATTGTGTTGGTTATCCGAAAGAAAAATTGAGTTATAGCTGACTGCGTTTAAAAATGCATGATTCATTACCGCGCGCTTGACCAGCCTCGGTGAATGTCGCGCTGCGCGGTAGCGACATAAATGCACATTCAAATACGGTCGTGGCCTGAGAACAAGCGTATCTTTCATATTGCCAAAGTCTCGGTTTTACTTTCTCGCTACCACTTACGCAGTAGAGAGAAAGTTATGTATTGCTGCGTGAAAAACGGTGAATTTCTGCACAAAAATCCTTTTACAGGGCCCTGGGACCGAAAAAGTGGATAAATCCAGTTGCGAAAATTTAATAAAACGCTGTAACTCGTGGTGTAGCGATAATTGATATTTTGTGGGTGCTTGATACCGAAAAATCGAATGACGGCAAAACGTTAGCGGCTAGACCGTTCAGCCGATTTTCTCCAAAATTGATATTCCTCAATCGGTCTGGCTGATGTCGCGGCCCCTTGAATTTCAAACTATCGGTTTGAAATTCAAACTATCCGAATTTCAAACCATCGGTAATTTTAATTTTGGAGGTACTTTACACCAAGACCCTGGGAGATTTTCAAAATTTTCAAAATATGGCTCCATCGCTTTTGATTTTTTTTGTTGGATAGTGTGAAGGACGTTAAAGAGAATGGTGCAGGACTCATATCCGTTGAAAACCCTAATTTTTGGAAAGTTGCAAAAGTTACAAAAATTTTCGCCATCTTCCTACAATAATAATTATGAAGATAGAGATTTTTCCTCATAATGAAATCTGTTCTTTAAAGATAGATTTTGAATTAAGGTCATGTACACTTTGTCGAAAATTTGAGTATTTTTCGCGTAATTTTGCATTAAAGTACAGGCGAGAAAGTTTGTGCTGTTTTAGAACACCTAGTTTTACAACGCTGTGTAATTCGAGAATCCCTGAGAAAATTAATTTCAGAATCTCTATGTCCTCAACAAAATTTAAGCTCAGTAGTCATTAACTTGGATTTTTGAAAATGCCTATCTCTACGCAGTCTCTGATAGCGTTATTCCTTTAATCTTTTCATTTTTCTGTATTTTCTGATCGCTGAAATACTTATAAATCTCTGCTTTCTGTACTATAATGAATCGAATTGAGAGCGCAATTAAATGTGAAGTTGTCAGAGTTAGCCAAAGACATCTTCCAAACATCAATTCAGAAGGAGAAACTGAAAATTTCAATTAATATGTTACATAAAGGTATTTATTGTGATAAAATAGAGACAATTCCGCTCTTGAGATATCAACAACACTTTTACTGTAACCATAATCATTCCATGCAACCCTTTAATCAATTACTACACTACTACACACCTTTCCAAAACACGTTTTTGATAATTATTTTACTTCTATAACATTAAATAAGTAATTATCTATGGATAATTTCCTTACTATTGTACTGCTTTTGCTATTCTATGTTATTGTTGTACTCGTCAAGACCTTTTCTGACAAAACACGAATGCACGTCAATAAGTATCCGCACTAAGCGTTTATAATTGATTACAACTACAGATCACAAAAATCGGATTTCGAAAGCATTCTCTTTTCGGGGGTAAACGGAGACTGGTGCAGCCATATATAAGTCGTAACAACTCAAGCGAACATAGGTGATAACCCTGAAACTTTGCACGAACAAAGTAAACGTTGTCATCTTTTTTTCCTTGGGCTTTTATCCAGCCGACAGCCGGTTACCCTTTACGCCTCGATGGGACGCACATTCGACCATACATTAGACCAACACACTTTCGGGCTCCTCTGATCTGGGATCCGTAGAACGCGAGGCCCTCCGCGACAACACATTTACGAGAGAAAAGGGACAAACAACCACGTCCAAGGCGAACCCGCGACCCTTCGGACCGCAACGCTGAGCCGATATATGCGACGGATGGCCACATCGGCCATCCAGGACGGCCGTTGTCATCTTAAGGTTGCCACATATATACCATAACATCTTGATGCCCAAAGCGCTACAGTCAATCTAAGATTTCAACGAAAATAAAGGTAATTACTGATGTATTCTGGTATTTAAATTTTTGCAGCGTTACGTGAAAGCTTTTTACTTGTTCTTGAGCAGTTTGCGGACTGTTTTTTGGAAAACCATTTTTGTTTGGTTTTGCTCAGTAGCATTTTTGCTCCTTCAGACCATTAGTTGAACAGTGGTAATTTCTTCTCATGCGAATAGAAACATTAATTTGAAATTCAAGACAGTAGTAATTCTTTATTTTGTTTCGTTTGCCCTCAAAACTCTGTATTATGTAGGAAACTTTTTTTAATAAAATTTAAGATATTTTCATGACAATTACCAAAAATTATTTAATTTTTTTCTTGCATTTAAATCTTCGGTTTTCCCATGTTTATTTGACGTTTCTAATTGTTGGTCATTGTACAAATTCTATTTTCACTACTACGGAAAATAAATTTGATATCACAATTTTAAACTAATGCCCTTGTATACTCTGCGGTAAAATAATCGAGAACAAACGAGCCAAAAATTTTCCATAACCAAAAATACTCTTCCTAAGGAACTGACTACTTTAGATTGGATCTGTGAATAAAGAATGCGGTGGGGTATTATCACCATTTGTACAGCATTTTAAATAGTACATTAAACATACACATTTCAATCAATAGTAAAGGGGAATCGATGCAATGACATGACCGAAATATCATAAACACAGAATATTGAACGTTCTGCGTGCGAGTCACGAACAGAATCTACCATAACGCAGTAACGAGGTATCCACCAAACAGCGAAAAGCAGCCCCCGGAACAGCGAGTCGGCGCGCAGAGGAGTAAATTACCAGAGGTGCGCGCCGAGGGAACCAGGTTAAGTGCGCGAGTGGCAATTCGCCGCCCGAGAGAGCCCAGCCCAGCCGTGCCGGCGTGGACCGAGGCGCCCACACACGCTCGCCGCAGGAGGCAATTCTCCGCGGAACAGAGGCACTGCGTGTCCCTGCTTCCCTTCCCTGCTCCGCCCCGCCCACCCCACTCCGACCCACAGCAACCTGCGTCTCCGCTCCGCAGTCCTCTTTCCCACCGAACCTATCCACCACCTCTCCACACACTGACCTACAGAGAGTGAACCTGGGAATGGACTCCTCTCCACTCTTTCGGACTCCTCTCCACTCTTTCGGACTCCTCTCCACTCTTTCGGACTCCTCTCCACTCTTTCGGACTCCTCTCCACTCTTTCGGACTCCTCTCCACTCTTTCGGACTCCTCTCCACTCTTTCGGACTCCTCTCCACTCTTTCGGACTCCTCTCCACTCTTTCGGACTCCTCTCCACTCTTTCGGCCTCCTCTCCACTCTTTCGGACTCCTCTCCACTCTTTCGGACTCCTCTCCACTCTTTCGGACTCCTCTCCACTCTTTCGGACTCCTCTCCACTCTTTCGGACTCCTCTCCACTCTTCCTTCATTACTTCCACATTTCTCCCATTTTCTTCTCTATCACCGATTCCACTTCCACGTATTCCACTTCCAAGTATCTTCGTAACTGTCCGCATTCATTTCTTGTTCTTAAACTTCTCTGCATTTCTATTGTCTTCCCTATCATCGCCTTTTCTCGTCACTGTGCACTTTCACCATCGCCACCTCCCACCCTTCCCGCGCCGCCCGGGCCGGCCACACAGGAAGCGCGCAGCGAGGCTGCAAGGGTGCACGCAGGCTGCGCAGCGAGGGCCGGGCCGCCTTGGGGGCGGGAGGGGCCGGCAACAGAGAGACAGGCGCTGGGCGGGGCAGCGGAGGAGGAGGCCGAGGAGGAGAAGGGTGGGGGCGAGGCTTTGTGATGGCGCCGCGTGCGCCGGACATGGCGCGAGACTCCCCACTGGGCCGATTGAAGCGGCCGCTGAGCGCTCCCCGCCCCCGCCCCATCCCCTCGCCACCGCCGCGGCCCCTCGGCTCTGTTCTCGGCGAGCAGGCGGCGGGGAGCGGAATACGCCAGCGAGAGAGCGCGCTCTTGTCCTTGGGGCTTACGTCGTGCTCGATGCGCCAGCACTACAGGATTTCCCAATAAGCACACGAAGCGACGGTGCAGTACACAACGTTTCTGTATTAGTTTTATCTGCGTTTATGGACGCAGTATCATAGCTGATAATGCTATTGTAATTCAAAATGACCCATATGGTGTCGAGGGGATTAAGTAGAACAGCATTACGGAAACTAGTGCCGTCTCCTCAAATCGTAAGGGGCGATTACTTCCATCCCAAATTCCATCTTCCCTCTCTCCATTTGTGCTTTTTTTGTAGCAGATGGCGCCTTTCTAGTTTTGGACGCTTTCCACTTACATTGATATATTTCTGTAAATATTGGAAAGAACATTTACTACCAAATCTAGACGGAAATCGAATGCTTTATGATCTCCAACTTTCATGCTATTAGTCTGCGAGGTATAAGATGTTCCTAATATATCTTTTTTATATCATTTCCTTTTTCCCGTCTTTCCTTTCTCTACATTTCTCTTTTCTCCTTTTTTGTATTGGCCTCTTCCTACCCCATTGCCCATCTCTATCCTTCCTCTCTCTGTCGTCTGGGCGAGATGAAACATCGTCTCGGTTCAATCTGTGCCATCGGACTTACTCGCTCAGCCCACGCCTTCAGTCGGGCAGATCCTGTTCCGACTTCATCAAGCTCACATCTAGCAACTATGTTCTAGAAAGCAGACAAAGCAGTCCTAAGCTAAGACAAAGCAGTCCTAAGGTAAACTAATCTCTCGCTCCGATTTCTGCAGGAAGGCGCTCTCTTGAAAAGCGAAGCCAAGGAATTATTGGTTTCAACTTCGCTTCATGGAACATAAGAGACACGGGCACGTCGGGTTATCCTGAAAGACGAACCTAGTCTGAAAGGAAGTTAACACTTTTTCTATTTGAAAGTATATCCCAAAACGTCTCGTCACTTTCATATCGTCGGACTTGCAAAGAAAAGTAATGTCGCTCATCCTCCAATGGGCTTCAGGAAATGACTAATGTCTTTGCAAAATCATTCCCAGAGGAAGGTATTAGTCAGTCATCAGTGAATACGCACCTTCCCTGAACTTTGAAGAATCTTTGAAAAACATATTTTATCAGGATCTTGAATATTTTCTAAGAAAATTTCACGAAACGAACGCGTAAACCTACAGGTGGATTTTAACGGGAGGGTTGGCAGAGTACATGACAAATGATTTTAAATCATTTATAGACACTGTACTGGTAATATTAACTCGAATGGTTCCTGACTCCTTACTCTCAGCAAAGAGCTCTGTCTTGTAATGTGTAACACTATTTTCAGTCTGAAGGATAAATTTAAAGATTTGGAGAGACAATGACTGCTGGATAGTTCACCGACAAATTAATTGTATGATGAGAAAGTGCATTAGCTCCATAACCAAACGACCACCATCCATCAAACGGATACGTTTTTCACTAACCCGGTTTGAAGAATTAGAAATGCGTATTCGTCTACAAGAGGAAATTCAAAAATACTGTATCGAAGCAAACTTAGATACGATAAGTAACGTGAAAGTGAGAAGTTTAGCGACTGTCTCTGATATGCTTGTACAAGCGTTTTATAAACTGAGCGTATACAACAACCAGACTGGCTCTTAGACAAGAATACAAATAACCAAGAATGACTCCATCTTAAGCATCGTTTGACAGTGCGCAACAAAATTTAAGGAATAAATAAAAATCGTAGTCGTTTAAGGATACTAAAAATCATGTCCGCCGTGAAATCCTCAAGTTTTTCGTGAGAGAAGAAAGTGAAGGAAATTCAGAATTATATTGATCATCATTATTAGAGACATTTTTAAAATAGATTTATTGTTCCATTTCAATGAGTTATTCTTTTGTATGAGACAATGAATGTTATCTACTGAAAGATAACGAGAAGGGCTGGAATGTGTGTTACACAAAAACATTAAATCAAGAGAAGTCGCTATTGCTCAGTAATGCAGATCGGTATGATGTCTTTTGTGATCTCAAGAATTCTCCCAACGTCAAACGAAATATCGAAAGCTCTTACAAACGCAAAGAGCAATCAAGTCACTGATGTAACTGGATTTCTTCAAATATACGGAAGTGGTGTATACTGTGGGTTACCGGGACTACCGCCGGTAGCCCTAGAAAATTACGAGAACAAAAATCTCTCATGATATATTAAAACTACTTATAGGCTACTTCTTTTTCAGTGACATTTATTTTTCTAGACAATCTGTTCTCTTGAGATCTGTATTAAATCGCTGGATCGCGCATCAGTTCTCTTAAAGAGGTAGCAACGCCGAAGAAAACGCTGGGACCCATCCACACAGCGTGCGTTCGTTGCAAGGCTCACTCCCTCCTCCCACTGGTAAGAAAGGGCCAGCCAAGGGCTCAGGTTGCCGATTTTCATGCAGTTTCTTAACACGCTCGGAGCAGTTCGGAGGTTTGGAGGCAGTGGGTAGTTAACGGACAGAGTAATATATATATATATATATATATATATATATATATATATATATATATATATATATATATATATATGTGTGTGTGTGTGTGTATATATTACATATATATATATATATACACAATTTTATAATAAAAATAGTACAAACTAGACAAACTACATAACCGACGATTATGTATAGTTACATAGTCAAAGTTTATTTCTAAGGTCAGTGGTAGCCCAGGGCATGAAAGCAGTATACGCCACTGATATACGGTCAAAGTAATAATTCTGCACCTCAAAACCATTTTTGATCATATCTGGGAACATGAAGTCGTCCCAGACGATTTCAGAAGTCCCTTTGAAGTGAATAATGCAAGAAGAAAGGAGATGTTTCTGCCTGCAGTAATTACAGACATTTCACTCTTATCGGCAGCGGGAAAGGCCCTTAGGAGGCTAATGGCGAATAGACGTCTGCAAATAGCAGAGAGAATTCTTCCCACGTCTCAGCATGAATTCCGACCATCCCAGGCTACTATCGATGCTATATTTCCTTCACTTCACAACTTCACCAGAAGAAAAAGAAGCAAAGCCATCAGATCTACCCGGCTTTCGTCGTTCTTTCTAACGACAGCAAGCGATTCAGACAATTGACTGTAAGCTCTCTAGAAAATAATGAACCGCTTCTGAATTTCAAAAACCTTCATTAAGTTGTACAAAGTTCTCCATAATGCAAGTAAAGGAAGAAAGATCTTTCAATGGACAAATAAATTCATTTCCTGGCTCACACTGGAGTGATATAGAGATTCTGTGTCACGGTATTTTTTAATCTATTCACAAAAATATTGAGCATTATTGTTGCCAATCTTCAGTAGAAGAGAGATATTTCTTTCAATTTATTCCTATTTGGCCAGCAGGACCTCAGTTGCTGAGTACAATAATTGGGTTGTAATTTGAAACTTAATTGTTGGCACTGATTACGTACTATGTTGTAGGAATGTCGTGTTTATTAGTTTTATGTGAAAAACTACATCGCGTAATTTCTAATCATGGTAGGTTAAAAACCTGACGTGGAAATTTTCACGTTATCCGTTTATGGTGAGATATTGGATTACCTAGTAGAATTGAGTATTGATTTGTAACGTATCTCGCCTGAAAGCTGCTAATAATGTTCGCACTCAATATCGGACTATGCTGATTGATACTGATTCTCAAAATAATCTACAAGATTTATTTAAAATGTCTACGTCAAAGCTTACGAATTCCTTGGCCTGAGACTCAATCCACAAACATACGCGTCATTACCGTACGAAGCCAATAGAAGGTTTCTTGCAAACCTGTAAGTTTTGAAGTTCTGCAAACCGTCAGGAACAGTATCTAGAAAGTATCATAAGTAGTAATTCAAACCTAGACGATGAGATATAGAACGTTATTAGAAGTGAAACTAAGGGATCGAGAGCATAATTTCCACATACTAAGCAGTGGTAATCCCATCACACCTTTGAATGTGAAACTTGGACCGCCTCAAATATCCTACCAAAATTACTGGAATTGTAATTCAGACAACCGGAATGTACCGAATAGGGTTACGGAGGTCCCACTAAATTTCCTATGCCAAATAGTTGAATTGAGACAGGACACTCTCCTTGATATTACAAGGTAACGACTGAGATGGCTCGAGCACAATTATCAGATGAACAACGCCCGTTTTTCCAAGTCGCTTTTCTTTGGTGAACTAACACTCATTCAAAGAACCTCTGATGGGCAGTTCGAACGATAAAATTATATTCTTCATGAAGACAAAGGGGGCTAGAAATTTCATAAAATTGCAGCAAGTGGCGGGCGGCGAAACACCGGTTTAGAGAATTTAGTATCTAATAATATGTTCTCAATGCAGAAAAAGAATCAATGCTATATTGTACTTCTTGAAATGATTATTTGTATTTTGTGTATTCATGTATACTAGCATGTCACAAGTGGTTTTAAAGAAGGCTTAGAAATAAGTATGAGGCATTTTTTTCGTAGGTGTTTGTTTTTCCAGGAAGTTTTTTCCGTCGCATTGCCACCATCTTCAGTGCTACAAAAATAACATCATTTCTAAATTACAAT
Source organism: Teleogryllus occipitalis (assembly GCA_011170035.1). NCBI lineage: Eukaryota > Metazoa > Arthropoda > Insecta > Orthoptera > Gryllidae > Teleogryllus > Teleogryllus occipitalis. The sequence continues at coordinate 82,704 of BLKR01005248.1, forward strand.
TAAACGTTATCTATTACGGAATATTATTATGAGTTTTAATAAAAATAGAATTTAAGCACAATATAAAAAAGCGTAATATAAAATAGATAGAATAAGAATAGAAACATGATTTTGAACAATGAACACATGAAATAACAAATGTGGTACAATATAAGATAATTATTAAAATAAGAAAGTTGATTTGGAATTACATCAATTATTATTCTAAAGTAAAATAATAAAAATGCGGCCGAAAACGCTTTCTGAAAAAATAAACACCTACGACAAAACAACGTCTTATATCATTTCTATAATGATGCCAATGTGGTAAACCACACCATTCCCTACCTTCAAGTGTTTACATCTGGAAGTTAGTAGCTGAACTGTTGAATAGTTGTGAACTGGAAAAAACTACTGTTCGATCACGCGTGTGTCGCGGGCCCAGATGGTGATGCCAAGCACGCACAGTGCATTCGGAAATACAAGTGTCGTGCGCGGAGTTCACAGAAGCGTAACCCGGAAGTAAGTTTGTCGATCGGAAGTAGTCATCGTTGAACGAGAAAAAATTCACGAAAGGCCCCACAAAAAGGTTTAGCTTGAAACGTTTTAAAATTCGTTAATAAATGTAATCTGTGTACTAATTGGTTTCATCGTATTTTTAGTACTTTAGTGCCCCCCTCCATATTCTGCAACATCCTTTTGCTTCAGTCTCGAAGTTTCTGCGCCAAATCCTTTCCACGATAGAATTGAATACTTTCCACAATAGATTTATGAATTCTTAATTTTAGCTTCTTTCGTTATAGAGTAGACCCTCCCTTAACAGAAACACTTTTAACTGATATGGCGCTTAATCAAAACGATCGACTCGAAAAATGAGAAAACGGAACTAGCGCTATGCGTCATCCGTCTGCCCTGTCTTCTTAGTATTAAAGACAGGAAGGAGGAAGGCAAACCTAACACCGAAAGAATTTAGAGCCTTTTCGTTATTTATTGTTTTAGATCGCCGTGAGGTCGTGGAAAAACCGAAAAAGATGGGCCTGCTGGCGTCTCATTGATGAAGCGATAGCGATATATCACTGCTAGAAAATATCAGAAAAAGAAACAAAGCAGGATAAACGATTTTCTTCAGAAACAGTAAATACTCTGCAAATACGGTAAAAATAGTATGTTCTTGCACACTTACATGTAAAGAGTAAATATCTATCATGTAAGCTGTAAAAGTAGCTTCGACGTTACAAACTGACATTTTCTTCTGAACCGAAATTTTAGTTATCCGAAAAGAAATCCACTATCTTTACTTCGGTTAACACAGGTTCTACTGTTATTTTAAAAATGAAAAAAATACTGTTCATCACTTCTTTTTTTCTTCTGCATCTAATATCATCTTGAATGGCATTGTTATTCATCCTTACGACAGCAAAACTGTAAACGTCAAATTAATACGTCAGAAAAATTAGACACGTCATCGACAGTTACGTGTTTCATCAGTCAGGAGTCCCACTGAAAACTGAATAGGTAACGAAATGCACCTCATCAAACTGAAGGTACTGTTTTCAAATTCCAGACTGCACTTATTCATTTTGAAAACTCTAATCCCAATGACATTTCACAACACAGGTACATTTTTATTTTCAAACATCACTTTTACAATTTTCCCTTAAACAAAATAAATCAAAGTATAATAACACTGTGTAAATCATTAATTTGAAAGTAAAGTTGAAAGTAAGAATATAATTCATATCTGGTAATAATGGTAACATATACCAAATTAGATTCCATTGGTGAATATTATGTTCTTAAACATAATAGGGAATAGAACAATGATTAATTTTACTAATTAATTATCGTAGTAATAATTTGGTTGATGGACATCATTAAACTTGCGCTAATTGTATACACTACGCATCTTCCTGAAAGTGATTCTCTAATTTACTCGTTTCGCTGCGATCCCATGAAATTAAAATATTACGACTCCCCCCGTCAGATTTTTCTTAAAATCTTCCCAAAATTACAGTAGAAGTGGATGTACTTAAATAACTTCTTTTTCATTTTCTTCATTTAAATGATTGCCCGAAACCGTTCTTGACAATTTGCCGAAAGAACATGAGCAAATGAATAAAAGCTGTAAGTTAAATTCTAGTAGCATTTGTGATTTGATAGTTCCTGTTGAATTTTAACGAGTCAACTCTTTTCGATGATACACTAATAAAAACATTTAATAATAATAATAATAATAATAATAATAATAATAATAATAATAATAATGTAAAAATCAAAATGTCTTTTTAAATTAAGTGTAGCAATATTGGTATTACATTTCATGCTTTACTTTATTCTATGTTAAAATTTAATTTCACAAGAAGGAATTTACTAAACTTTTCTCCGTATCATACAATAGTTACCGTTAATTTCTTTATGGAATAGTCTCTGTAAGGTATGACTAAATTGAAGAGAATGTAGGTAAATGGTGGTGGAATTAAATATCATTTAACAATGAAAAGTGGAAGGAGAATATTCATCACATTTGTATTTTACATTTATTATTCTTACCCATCTCCTTTAAAGCCTCCCTAAAAGTATTTTTAAACCTTCATTTACAGAAATTCTA
>BLKR01005249.1:0-85289 GCA_011170035.1 Teleogryllus occipitalis
CTCAGTTAATTGGGGTTCGAAGTTCATAATTGTTGCTACTTCTCTGCAACCAATTATTCAATTTGCCATCTGTGCGGAGTGGCGAGGAATCTCAAAATCTTATTAAAATGCTGGATTGCACGTAACGAATAATGATAATCAGCTTTCTTTGAACTTAACAAATTATAATTTATTATTTTGACAATCAAAATGAATTCATCTTTGGTCATGACTATTTTCTCTATATTACAATAGTTATAAACCTTGTTATTCATTCGTGAGTCTTCGCGCGCTCTTCATTTCTTCGTTCGACGGTGCTCCGTAGAACCTTCTCCGTCGACGCAGCAGAATCTTGCTTCTGGATAAAGTCCTCGCCTAATGTCCGTGATCTGGTTCCAATTCTCCCGTCTATACTATTATAATCCGTGACTTCCCTCCTGCGTCTTGCGTGGACGCCTAGACACGAATTTTACTTCCTACAAGAACGCTCTATCCTAATATAAAAAACGATAGTTAACTTTAGACAACTATCAATTCCAGTCATTTCTGGATCTAGTAAAATATATCAAGAGCCGACCCGCTTATCCCCGCATTGCTCTAGTCAATGAATGTTCATCAAAAAATTCGGAAGCATCCGAATATTTATCCGTTTTCTCCCAAAACAATGCTTATCCCGCCTCTGCTCGGTCAATTCACCTAACGAAAATGATCCTTAACGCCGGTTGTTTATTTGTCACATAGCGACCCCTCGCGATTGTCTATTGACATCCCTATATTCTATGTCGAATAAAATGACATTTCCATAATAAAAATGGTTCATTTTGGTATATCACACAATGATAAACTCGTAATACAGCTTGAGAATATGGAATATTAAATTATTTAGTGGACGAAAATATCAATGTAACTACTGACACCAATAATGAAGCAAAGAATACTCCAAAAGTGTAACTTCGCACACTCACCGCACTGCTGTAGACAGCTTCACGACGATCGGATTCTTTCACTTCTCATCTGCTCTTAAACCTGCAACTACCTGCTAACCCAGCCACACCGAAATACGTCCTTACAACTCGACGGTCATGAGACGAATGACTATTCGTAAAAAGATGAAAACATCGTACGATCTCGGGGACGATTTTTACTTTTTAGCTGATGAAATAAAAGAAAAAGGAAGTTTTTATGATATAAAGAACAATGTTCAATGCGCGATCGATTCTTGCAATTATGCTTCAAAAATTCGTTTGTTGTCGATAGTTCCTAATTTACAGAAACAGTCGGTCCAAGACAATCTTGGTCTTACAAGAGCAACTGCGAATGCTGTTAAAGAACTCGTTCAGAAAAAAGGAATTTTTGCTATTTCATATCCGAAGTGCGGAAATAACGTCTTATCTAACGAAATTAAAAAATAAGTTCTTGATTTCTATTGTGACGAAACGAGCATAAACTCGAAATAAAAAATTCTACCTGGCAAAAGAGATTGTGTAAGTATTGGAAACAAGCCGTAGAGAAAGAAAATATTGCTGTTATTAAATTTGCGAGAAATATGTCATGGTTTTAAAGAATTGAATTGAGAGAGCCGCGTAGGATTTTCAAATTCCTGTTCTTTCAGACCAAAATGGTGTGTTCTTGCTGGAAGTCTAGGCACGCATTGCATTTGCGTTTGCACAATACACCAAAACGTCAAAATATAATTGTATGTCCTCAACAAAAAAATTAAGATTGAAGAGGTTACCACATGTCTCGTATGCGGTACCTCAAATCAGCAGTGCATGCTATTAGAATGTCCAAAATGTCCAATCAACAATGACGATGCATCTGATGTTATACTGCGACTTCTATTTAAAGATGAAGATGTGAATGAAGATGAGACAGTGGAAGTAAAGCAGTGGACTAGCACAGATTCGTCAGAACTTTTGTAACACGATGTAACTATTGCGCAAATATTTCAAGAAAACGTCGCGTTTATAAAAGAAAAGATTCCAGGGGTTGAAACTGTTCATTATATGAGTGATGGATGCCCCGGGCAGTACAAAAATGGAGACCACTATGCGAACACGAGCAGCGGTATGGTGCAACTTGGTCGTTTTTTGCCACTGCAGATGGAAAATCGCCTTGTGATGGGATAGGTGGCACTATAAAACGAAAAGCTGCGAACGAAAGTTTGCGTCGGCCTTTTGAAAATCAAATCGACAATGTTGACCAGTTAACGCAGTTCTGTAAAGAACGTGTTAGTGCGGTTCATTGCGAATTTGTCAAGAAGCCTGAAATCGAAGCAGTAAGAAGGAAGACAGCGAAAAGAGCTAAAACAATCCCTGAAACACTGAAGTTTTACGAATTTGTACCAGTGTCAAACTATTGTAATATGCAAATATGCGAGCACAGATGAAGAATTTTGCTAAAATTTGGTTTACTGGCAGCCAAGAAAAAGTAAATCAATAAATTATCATAGTGTTCTTCAATTTTCTAACTAATAGTAAATTAATTTCTTTTCCCCAGAAATAAATAAATCTATTCTATTATATCGAGTAACTATAGAGCAATTTTAAATACCGAAAACAAGCAATAGAAAAACTGGAAAAATATTATTTGAACACTGACTTTCATTATTCTTAAATTAAATAATTTGTTTCCTTTATTTTAAAAATCCTTAAGTTTATTCATTAAAAAATGAGCAAAGGAAAACATTTTAAAATCTTACAGAATATAAGGTATTATATAAATACTTACAAATTATATTTTATTATGAAATACCGTGCAATAATAGTGAATTTTCCGAGATCATACGGTTTTAATCGACTAAAATATTAAAGCTATTTTTGAATCATAGACCCAACCTCCGTGAAGTTGGCCGGAACAAATCTGCGATTTCAACCAAACTTGGTATATCGTTTGCCCATCGTTTGCTCAGGTTTGCCCACCAAAAATTTTCGTTTGCCCACCCCCAGAAAAAAAAGTTACACAAAAAACAAATTTTCGGGCCAACTACACGCTAGCCAGAAAAAATCTGGGATTTCAACCAAAGTTGGTATTTCGTTTGCCCAAGTTTGCCCACCAAAAATTTTCGTTTGCCCACCCCCAGAAAAAAAGTTACACACAAATCAAATTTTCGGGCCAAATACAAGCTGGCCGAAAAAATCTGGGATTTCAACCAAACTTAGTATATCGTTTGCCCATCGTTTGCCCAGGTTTGCCCACCAAAAATTTTCGTTTGCCCACCCACAGAAAAAAAACCAAAAAGTTTCCATTGGCTACCCAAACAAAAAAAATTCCACGAAAAAAATTTTCGTGGCAAATCCAATTTGACCAAAAGAATTAGGTATTTTCAATATTTTAGTAAATCGTTTGCGTAAGTTACTATTTCCAAATAGAGTATTAGCGTTTACCCACAGAATATTTTCATTTGCCCAGATACAGAAATGATATTCAAGGCAGAAGCGTTTATTAAACGGTGTCTCCGAGTTACGCTTTTGTTAATATAATCGACCCGGCTACCACTTACCCTATAGAAACAATAAAAATTTGCAATATACAATTTCTTAATAGTGTATTTTCGTTTTCCCAGTGACAATTTTCGTTTGCCCAGGCACAGAAATGCAAATAAAGGAAGAAGCGTTTATTAATCAGGGCTCTGGCTTACGCTTCTGTTCATATAAACGGCCTGGCTACCACTTACGCTTAAGGAACAATAATAATATTCAGTATACTATTTCGTAATAGTGTATTTTCGTTTGCCCAGTGACAATTTTCGTTTGCCCCGGCTCAGAAATGCAAATAAAGGCAGAAGCGTTTATTTACCGGGGCCTCCGACTAACGTTTTTTTTTATATAATCCACCCGCCTACCACTTACACTGAAGGAACAATTTTAATATTCAGTATGCTAATTCTCAATAGTGTATTTTCGTTTGCCCAGTGACAATTTTCGTTTGCCCAAGCACAGAAATAAAATTAAAGGCAGAAGCGTTTAAATTATCGGGGCTCTGGCTTACGCTTCTGTTCATACAATCGGCCTGGCTACCACTTACGCTGAAGGAACAATAGTAAAATTCAGTATACTATTTTGTAATAGTGTATTTTCGTTTGCCCAGTGTTAATTTTTGTTTGCCCTGCTACAGAAGTGAAATTAAAGGCAGAAGCGTTTATTTAACGGTGTCTCTTGGTTACGCTTTGGTCAATATACCCCTAGAGAAAATGTTAGACGCAAAACAAATTTTCGGCCCACTATACGCTGTCCGGAAAAAGTCTGGGATTTTGACCAAACTTGACATATCGATTGCCCATCGTTTGCTCAGATTTACCACCAAGAATTATAGTTTGCCTACCTACACAAAAAAGTTTCGGGGAAACTCGATATTGATATAAAAATCATGTTTTTTAAATAATATAGTAAATCGTTTGCCCAAACATTATTTTGCCCACCACTAGAAAATTTTTTTAAAAAAAGTGTCGAAACAACTTAAGGAGGTTGGATAAAACTGAAAATTGAATCAAACTTCGCATATGGCATATCAATTATTTTCCACGTGTGCACATAAAACAAATTCACGTATCTATTGTCTAATCAATTTTTATTTTGTTTATTTTTCTTCACTTCAGAATAACACATCAGTAATGAGAACTCTGTAAGTAATGAGAATTGGAATTTCAAGCAGAAGCGTTTATTCTTAGATGGCCCGGGAAGCCGCGCCTTTGTCTGGTTCTGATGAGCGTTTGGCTAAAGCAACAATTATGATATTTTGCATACTACATATTAATAGTGTGTTTTCGTTCGCCCAGGATGAAGTTTTGTTTGCCCAGGCACAGAAATGGAATTACGAGCAGAAGCGTTTATTCTTAGATGGTCCGGGAAGAGAATCCGCCCGTTTGTCCAGTTCGGCCAAGCGTTTGGCTAAAGCAACTATTATGATATATTGCATACTATATCCTAGTAGTGTGTTATTGTTTGCCCCGGATTTATTTTCGTATGCCCAGCCACAGACATGAAATTACAAGCAGATGCGTTTTCTCTTAGATGGCCCGGTAATCCAATCCTCGTATTTGTCCGGTTCTCCTAAGCGGCTTGCTAATGCAACCAATATATTTTGCATACTAAATTTTAATAGTATGTTATCGTTTGCCCAGGATGAATTTGCGTTTGCTCAGGACCAGGAATGGAATTACAAGCAGAAGCGATTATTCTTAGATTGCCCGTGGAACGAATCCGCGCCTTTGTCCGGTTCTGCTAAGCGTTTCGTTAAAGCAACAATTATGATATTTTGCATACTACATCCTAATGGTGTGTTATCGTTTCCCCAGGATTAATTTTCGTTTGTCCAGGCACAGAAATGGAATGAAAGGCACATGCGTCTATTTAACGGTCTTACGCTTTTTTTTATGTAATCGGCCTGGCTACCACTTACACTGAAGGAACAATTATAATATTCAGTATACATTTTCTTCATAGTATATTTTCGTTACCCAGTGACAATTTTCGTTTTCTTAGGCCCAAAATGGAATTAAAGGCAGAAGCGTTTTTTAACGGGGTTCCGTATTGCGCTTTTGTTCATATAATCGGTCTGGGTACCACTTGCGCTGAAGGAACAATAATAATATTCAGTATACTATTTCTTAATAGTATATTTCCGTTTGCCCAGTGTCAATTTTTGTGTGCCCAGGCACAGAAATAGAATTAAAGGCAGGATCGTGTATTTAACGGTGCTTTGGCTGATGCCTTCGCTTATATGATCGGTCTGTCTAACACTTACGCTAAAGCAAGAATTATATAATTTAGCACACTTTTTCTCTATAGTTAGTTTCGTTTGCCCAGGTACAGAAATGGAATTACAGGCAGAAGCGTATATTCTTACGGGAATCCGGCAGCCAAAATAGAATGTTAACTGGTAGTTATTACACTTCAACGATAAAAATCCAAGTAAAAATTAAGTTAGGAAACACCTGCTGAAACATTCAGAGGTGTTCATTCTTTATATAATTTTTTCCTTCTCTTGAAAAATATTTTTTAGATGCTATCATAATTGGGTACTACTAGGGTATTCAATTCAGTTTCGTGCATTTGACCACATTTTAGACACACGGGTTATTAAAGAGAACTTATTATTAATTTATTTACATATGTACAAAATTTGTCTAAAAATTAGAGTGTGTAGGAACTCATTTTTCCTCATCCTCAGGCAATTTACAACAAACAAAACATCACAAACAAAGAAAGAAAGAAAGTAATATACATAGTAGCAACAGGGCGTGAAACCGCACGTCTCAAAAATCTTCTAGCCAAATTTATGAAACGGAATCGAAGTGAAAGACAGACAATTTCTGTATGTGAAGTTACTAGGGTATTTCAACGTGCTAAAAAGTAGCTCTAACTGTAACCAAGTCTTGAACGACAAATAAGCGACAGTTTCCTATGTAGTTATTTATCTTTGAATGTCATTGTTTTCTTGTAATCGTTCCTTTTCCTGAGATGAATTTGGCGAAATTTCGCATATTAGACATACCTTGAAGACCAACCAATTTTGTTTGGGGGAGGGAGATTCTTGAGCAACGAAAAGTGACAAATCCTCATGTAATTATTTTTTATTTTTCTCTGTAATTTGTTAGTAGTCTCGTAATTACTAACTTGGTACTAACTCGATGTCAATTTAGCCGAATCTTAATAGCAGGATCAAGTGAATAGTGACAAATTAATTTTTTCGTAACAAATTAGAAAGAAAAAGAGCAACAAATTTTTAGTCAAATTTCAATTTTTTTAAAACTTTGCTATCCCTATGCCGACTTTACGGACCACCAGACCGGCAAGGGAGAGCAACAAGCTGGGCGGTCTTCTATGGCCGGCCCGACCCGCTAAATCGGTTTATTGCTGAACTGCGCGGCTGGCGACAGAAGCCGCCGCAAAGATGCAAAGTTACGATAGGGAGAGAAAAACGTGCTTCGATGTAACACTTGGCGGCTATGCCCACCCTGTGTCTGCACAGATGTGAGGCATAGTGGGTGGCAAACGACGAGGCGCGGCCAAATTTGCTGCTTCCCTAACGATGCTAACCGCGCGGAGAGCCCAACGACCCTCCCCCTACCAACTGGTATGCGCGAACTGACATTTGCATTCAATGGGCAATGGTGGTGGAAGCAATTGGTAAACAATTCAACACGTTCATATCCTGAAAAATCCTAAAATGGAACTCCTTGTTTTTTGTTAGTACATAACGTGTAATAATAAGGAATATTTATATTTAGGTAACTACAGTGTGATAAGGCAAGAACCATGGAATTAGTTTTTTATTATAAAATCAAGATTTAGTGTTTGAAGGTAGCCTCGTTTATAGTCAAAGAGAAGCCGTTAGCATGGCGTAAATAGAACAACACATCAACAAGAGTCACCGATGCTTGCTTTCTTCCATGCCTGATGTTAGAACGTGGTACGAATGGACACGGCCCCGAATACATTATGTGCAAAAAGTATGAAGAGGGCGTTGGATGTCGGGATCGTCAGGAAGATTGCATAAATTCACTATCTAGAAAATTTTCATCGTGATCACGCGTAAGCAGTTGATGAAGTGCGATCGAGTTTTCCACGTACGCTGGGTTTATGTAGATGATAATAAGCCGGGAATTTGTTTAGTTTCAAGTTTGAGAACTTAATTCGTGTAAATTTGTGTTGGTACATTGTAATCGGCAACTTCGAAGTTGAAATTAAATATACTCCATGTTTCGAGAAGTGATACATCACGGTAGCTTCGTAGATGGAAGAATTTTCCACTAATTACATACTAAATATAGTCAGTCGCGAGTAGGTGTTTCATACGAAACACAGATCGAAAGTCGCGAACGCGTGTTAGATTGTGGGAATATTAAATCTCATTATAGCAATCGTTGAGAATATTCTGAACAATTTTATTTACAAAAGGACACGACAATTGGTTCACCATGGATTCCGGGAACTTCATTCTTCCAGTCAGACGAGAAGTCAACAATCAAGATTACGAGCATAATTGCGAAAGTAAGCTTACAAACTAAAATCAAACCCGTACGGTGTTTTAATGTTTAATCTGAAAGAAATTTACGTACTTTGACAGAACTGCCATGTATAAATAATAAGAATAAATGTTAAATTTTTATTGGTTAAAAAAGGCTGATAATTCATAGTAGTTGTCATCAGTCTACTAATTAATTCCAATTAATAGAACTTTCAGGAATCGTGGTTCTATACAGAATCACACGTCCACATGCAACAGGTAGGGAGTGTATGACGTGTGTCGAACCCATGTCCAAAAATTGGCAGGAAATTTAATAATTTAAAAATTTAATAATTTAGTTTCAATTAACAGAATATAGAAAAATTATCACGATCGGGAAGAGAGAAAAAAATTGAGGTCGCGGTATAGTTGTATAGTTTGACCATGGTCTCTTGTAGACGCCCACTGTAAATGCAGGTGGCGTATGTAGACCGGAAGATTAAAAAAATAGAAACAATGGATTGGAAGTAATGATCCGGTCAATAGGCACAAAAACGCTCTTTGTTATTCTGGACATGGAACGAGTGACATCGCTCTAATGCTAGCAGCCGAAGGAACAGTATGGAATATAGTTTTTGTTCAGCCCACGAGGGCGACATAATTCATAACAGAGAAATAGAAAAATTCACATGTTAATAATAGGAATTAGTGCGTGTAATCATGTAATGTGTAATTGCATCAAACGCCGCCAAATTGTAGGGAAGTATTTGGAATTAGGCACGCATCTGTGGTGATAATTACGGAAAGTTCGGGATAGAATAATTTTGGACAGCATTAGTCAATAGAGTACGGAAACATCAATATCAGTGCAAAACAGGGCAGCAAAAGAGGGCAATTATGAAAGAAATTACTATTTATCAGTTATTAGTGGAAGGATGTTAAAATATATCTCAGCTATGCCCCACGTAGGCAGATTATTTATAAATATTTATAGAAATGCACACACACACACACACACACACACACACACACATACACACACACACACACATATATATATATATATATATATATATATATATATATATATATATATATATATATATATATATATATATATATATATATATATATATATATATATATATATATATATATATATAAAGTGGAATAGTTGTAGTGTTGCGTATCTGCGATTTTGAGCAGTCTAAGCAAGTGTTTTTTTTTAAATTTGTTACGTCTATATTGACGCAACGCGAGTCTTAGCCCTTAAACGAGTGTTGATATGAGTGCTTACATTTGTGAAGTAATTCTCCGTTAACATTTTATTTTACGTGTAATCGCAACCTCGTCGCAGTGGTCAAGAGGACCGCCAGGTAGCATGTTCGCGCACGCTCCTACCACGCCCTCCTGCGTCACTACCCAGCGACCAGAATTTGGAAGGAAATAGGATACGGGTAGGGTTTAGGACACTTCACAGGGGTTGGACCTTGTGAAGCAACCAAACTCATTTTGTTGCAACAAATTTCGCATGAGATCGACGAGAATCGAACCCAGCCCTCAGTGGTGACAGTCTAGCGACTAGTTAGTTTCTTCAGTTTCTGCGAGCTTAATATTGATTCAGAATAAGGAATGGTAACTAGGAAACGATAATTACATGTATGAAAATTATGTTTTAGTGTTCATTAATAAATCTCGTAGTGCACATATTTATCGCATTATTTGTAACTTTTGCAATTTTCGAAAATTCAGTGTGTCCAACGAAAATGATGCCTGCGTTATTTTTATAAACGTTAAGCTCTGTTGAAGAAAAAATTTTAAAAAATATTTCGGGTCGAGAAAATATTTATTTTAATTGGCATTATTTTAAGCAAAAATTACGCGAAAACTATTCATTTTTCAAAAAAATTACACAAGGCCTTTCTTAATGATCTGTCTTTGGAAACCAGATTTCAATAAACAAATTTAACTTCTGAATTTTCGAAAATTCAGTGTTCAACGAAAATAAAACCTGAGATATTATTAACCGTTCTTTACTTTACTCGAGGGGAAAATGCAAACATTTGGAGGCAGTTTTAGTAATGTTTGAAAATGTTAAGGCTTCCTGAAATGTATCACAAAAAATCAAAATATTCGTTTCAAATTCCCAGATTCTGGATTTCGGTCAGATCAGCTGAGGAATATCAATTTTGAAAAAGTTTTACTTTCTAATTTTCGCACACTAATGACTGTCATGGCAACATGACGCTCTTGCCGGCATAATATTTATTTATTAAACGGTAACAAAGACAAATATAACTTTGGAGTAATAAATGAATAATTTTCCAATAGGTTTTATTCGATTATGCCCGTTTCTACATTCTAGTTTTTACGTACTGGAATGACTAACATGGTAGCACAACCCTCAAGTCGCCATAACAATATTTAGTTAATAAACGGTAACAATCAATTTCATTTTGGGGGAATAAATCAGTAGTATATGAGTACTAAATACTTCAAATGGTTTCATGTGGCTGTGCTGTGGTGGTTGTGCTAACTTGACACACCTCGATTGTTATTATTTTGGATTATCGACATTCTACTGAAGTTATAAGTAGAACGGACTTAATTCTCAGACGATGTCCACAGCGCAGAGGGGGAGGACAGACGGATTTCTCCTTGTTCCTCGAGAGCCTTGACGAAATTTGCAACTCGCGTGGGTTGCATATTCCATTATTCACTTCAAACGCACTCATCCGACGCAAGTAGTGACGCGTTCACACGCCTGAGAGCGGCTGGTGGAAGGAGGACCCTGTCGGCACACAAATATTTATGATCTGTTATTCGCCAATCTGTGTGGCCTGTGGCAACATCTGGACGAGGCGCAATTGTTTCCATACGTCCTTTCTATTCGGACGCGGGCGGCTCTTTTATGACACTACCTGGAACGTGACCCAAGCTCTCCTACGCGGGAGCGTCGCCGGCGGTCGGAAGACTCGCTCAGATCAGCATGCATTTTCCTATTATATAGTATATATTATAATAGTGTCATTGCATTACTGTATGAAGGGGGAAAGTATGTAAAACATCCATAGAAATATTTCAGATACTGTCTGAATTGTATTAGAACTGCATGAATATATTGTATATTATTAATAATTGAAAAAGCATAAGCTTTTAAATAAGCGGGTAAATTTTTTTTATAGTTACAGTATGTCTCCATAAATTACTTTTTTAGGTACCCTCTCCCTCAGAAAAAATGTCGTTCAAAATTCAATCTTCCACACCGCGCCGACAAACTTGGACACCCCTCGGCCTGGGGGAAGGCAGGGGGAGGGACGCGTTGACCAATCGCTAGCAGGTAGAACCACAGTTGTCTGTGATTGGTGCAACATCCCATGGGGCAGAAAGAACGCTGTCTCAGGGGGAGGGGGCTAGTTCGTTTACGTACGAGACGGAAATATCGTCATATTTTCCTGCCGAAGGAGGTAGTTTGCCTACGCGTACGCCACGATGAAAAAAAATATTTCTAAGCGGGGTTTTCCGTCCAGAATGATTGTCTATAGATCAGTAAATATTTATCATTTTAGCAACAATTATTCTAACTTTTAGTAATCGATTTGTAACTCCTGACAAACTGCTATTTTGAGATATTCATTTCAGGCACAATTTGCGGAGCCTTCCTGGCCGTTCTAACGCATATTTCGAATTTGTTTATAAAATTATAAATTGTTGCAAAATTGTTAATTCGCTGTTTTTGGTTCTGGGACATCGGGAGACTCTCCCCACTCTAGATTTGCAAAATTTGGAAATTGTTTATAAATTAGCAGTTGTTGCAAATTTTTTTATTGTCTAATCTGAATGGCGTTTAAATGTGATGCAAAATTCCGGAATCCGTTCGGTGCTATTATATCTCGTTCTCGAGATATATGTAATTGTTTATAAGAAATTAACATCTTAGTAGACCCCATTTGTTTGCGCTTAATTCATTCGCGCTAGCAGAATAGCGTGGTATGGGCATACTGAAAAAACAGTTCTCCAATGCCGCGCTTTTGCCTGCCACATACGCTTAAAATGCACTTGCTTGTAAACAAATTCTGTGGCCAATTTAATTATGCTAAATTCGTATTTTTACGGCGAGTATGAGCATAACGTTTATTTGGTTTTTATTCTCTTTTAAGTCCTACAATTTACAAGTCGATATATTTATCAAATAGGAAAGAAATTGATTATAAAAAAAATATGTTTCACGGTGCATTACGCCCAAACAATTGTTTCTGTTTTTCTATCAAAGGGTGTTGAGCAACCGAATAACTGTATTATTAATTTTTTAAGTCCCCTGTTAACACCGAGAGTCAGAAACTATTTGTTCCTCTTGTTTAACCATTACCATTAAAAAATAGGGAAACATATTGCTTAGCTGTTTGCTATAAACTGCACTGGATTGGATGAAGGTAGTGTTAAGGTTTTCAAATACAGAAATATTCAATTTTGTGTTTTGAAAGATCACATGAGTAGAATCACACATCACAATATTTACACAAGTATAGAAATTTCTAAATAAACGTATATAAACTTTAAGTTAATATTTTCAATTCAATTTATCATTCCTTTCTAAAACTGTTAATTTGATGATTTCATTGTATAATATTCAAATCAGAGCTTTATGTGCTAAATTTACGCATTGTTAATACATATTTTTAAACAACATTAATATATTTAATATACATTTGAAAGGTTTTTAGATTGGCGAACGTTTCAATGAAATTTCATGAATTCCTAAATGCTTGAAAATAAATACTTGTAAAATTAAATTATTGTAGCGTGTAAAAATATAACAAACTCACGTATTTGGTAAAACGAGTTGATATTACTAAAAGAAAGCAAAACAGATGTTATAACAATTCAAAGAGATTTAGCGTTTGTTTACAGTTTAGTAAATATCAATGCACTAGCATTTCCCAGTGAAAATACATAGAACGAACTTGGTGGTCAAGTGATATGACCTTCCCAACACAGACAACATTTCAGTATCGTCAGAGTTCGAAGGTGGTTTGTTGGCCGCCATTCTACGAATCTATCAAAACCTTGAATTTTGCACGACCATCTGTACAGCGAGAACGTAGCGGTTTATTAAACGGAAACGGGCCATTCGAGGTATCTATTGTGCACTCTTTGAAAACGTTTAACCATTATAAACTATCCCTAAGAAAAATATCAAATAAACAATGTTAAAGGTCACCAGCTTAACATTGCCTTTACTATTTGAATGTTTTCAACATCCCCAAAACCAACAGAAAACCCATGTTTTTACAGGTTATTATAAAACCAATTCAATAAATATAAGCATTTATTCACGTTATTATTTTTAAAACACTCAAATATCTACGATGTTATTTGATTCATGTCTTCATCGAAGATCTGAGATTAAAAAACTGATAAGCAGAGAAAATTAAAGTAATTTTGAGTGATTGATGAAGTTGAATGATCAAACGAAAAACAATGTTTCTTGCTTCATATAATGCTATCGTGTTTAACAGACATGTAATTACATGTGATACCTATATTTAAACATCCAAACTAATGAAAATTTTCAAAATTAAAATCATCAATAAAACGTTGATTCATCAGCAAGGATTATATTATTAAATACTTTTTTGAGATTCATGTGCTCCTGTGTGAATAACGTAGTAAACGTGATTCGTATGATCCAGTTTCTCAGAATAATACAAAACCTGCTAGACACATACACTAAACATAATAGTTGTCAAATAGTTATTTACGACATGAGTATCATAAGATATCTTATTACAATACGAAATTGGAGAATTATCAAACAAGACTCTTTAGCCGAAATTGTTAACCAATTGAATATTGTAATATAATGTTACCATTTGAATATCATTGAAAGCAAGACGCAATTTGTCAAAATTCATGTGAACTATAATTTTTCTATAAATTTTACTCCTTATCCTGCGAAAGATGTGTGACAGTACTTATGTTAACAATTATACTGCCATGGGTTTAATTAATTAGTTTTCAGTACGCAAATTATTGTTTTTGGTTTTAAAGGAAGCATGGATATACAGAATATCGGGGAAGGAAACGTCGAAAGTTTGAAAAAAGCTGTTTAAACAATTTTAATCATACTTTGTCTAATAAACTACATAGATATTTTGAATGGCTGAGCTGCAATAAACACGCAAATTTTGGTTTGAAAATATGATTTCTACGCAAAACTTTGCATTCTAGAATCATGTAAACAGACCAGAAACATGTAACATGTTTATTATTAACAATATAAATTAATATATTAGTTCAGAAAAAAATTAACCGAGAAATAAAAAAGCAGTCGAACTGTGAAAATTGGGTGCATTTTTATTTCTAGGTTAATTTATCTTTCTGATCAAATGTATTCATTTATTTTGTTAATCATTAACAATTTAGATATTAACGAAGTGTTTATATGCTTCTACAACGCAAATAGTTGCCTGGAAAACATATATCCAAACCAACATTTGAATGTTTTTTGCGGCTTAGCCATTTGGAATATCCGTGTAGTTTATTAGACAAAATAAGCTTAAAATTGTCTTAACAGCTATTTTTCGAAGATTCGACATTTCTTCTCCGAATATCCTGTATATAAAAGGCTTGATTTCTGTTGGTACGCGACGGAACGGCGTTCCGGTTCTTTGGAAATAATTATGAAATTATATTATATATAAGTAGCTATTGCTATTATATTAATAATTAATTTGAGGCGCGTTTCGGGGCCTAAGAATTTAAAAATAAAGGATATATGTATCATAATAACTCTTATGACGACACTGTTCTCAGTTACGTCAAGTTTTAATTTAGAGAATCAAAGTGAATGGTCTAAGTTTACTCACCTAAATAAAGTTTATCTTACTATACATACTATTTAGAAAGTGTTTTATGTTTAAAACAAGTGTTGCCTCAACAGCATATATTTTCACGTATTATTCATAATTGCTATGCAATATTCAATACGGACTATGTGAACTTGCAAAAAAGATACAAAAAAAAAGACCTACTGCAGGAGAAAATATTTTCTACTCGTCGCGATTCGAACTCGGGTCTTTAAAGTTAACTCACCTGACACGGTTCCCCCTCACCACCAGGTACACGACAAGACTACCTCCTTTCCGATGCGAAAAGAAAGTGAAGCATTTGCAGTTTTTTAAAAAAAACAGGGTGTTCAATTTATCTTAATACAAGATCTATTTTTAAAAAGAGATTTCATTAAACAAAAATCTCTAGCGTTCATATTGTTTTTCGACAATGTTATAAAGATCAGTCGGGGCTAATATTATACAGTAGAAAATTGGGGTTAATGTATTACACTTTAAGAGTTGTTATTTATTTATGTCAAAAATTAACAAGAATTGGGCGTAATGCACCGTGAAAAATATTTTTTTATAATCAATTTCTTTCCTATTTGATAAATATATCGACTTGCAAATTGTAGGACTTAAAAGAGAATAAAAACCAAATAAACGTTATGCTCATACTCGCCGTAAAAATTCGAATTTAGCATAATTAAATTGGCCACAGAATTTGTTTACAAGCAAGTGCATTTTAAGCGTATGTGGCAGGCAAAAGCGCGGCATTGGAGAACTGTCTTTTCAGTATGCCCAGCCCACGCTATTCTGCTAGCACGAATGAATTAAGCGCAAACAAATGGGGTCTACTAAGATGTTAATTTCTTATAAACAATTACATATATCTCGAGAACGAGATATAATAGCACCGAACGGATTCCGGAATTTTGCATCACATTTAAACGCCATTCAGATTAGACAATAAAAAATTTGCAACAATTGCAAATTTATAAACAATTTCCAAATTTTGCAAATCTAAAGTGGGGAGAGTCTCCCGATGTCCCAGAACCAAAAACAGCGAATTAACAATTTTGCAACAATTTATAATTTTATAAACAAATTCGAAATATGCGTTAGAACGGCCGGGAAGGCTCCGCAAATTGTGCCTGAAATGAATATCTCAAAATAGCAGCTTTGTCAGGAGTTACAAATCGATTACTAAAAGTTAGAATAATTGTTGCTAAAATGATAAATATTTACTGGTCTATAGACAATCATTCTGGACGGAAAACCCCGCTTAGAAATATTTTTTTCATCGTGGCGTACGCGTAGGCAAACTACCTCCTTCGGCAGGGAAATATGACGATATTTCCGTCTCGTACGTAAACGAACTAGCCCCCTCCCCCTGAGACAGCGTTCTTTCTGCCCCATGGGATGTTGCACCAATCACAGACAACTGTGGTTCTACCTGCTAGCGATTGGTCAACGCGTCCCTCCCCCTGCCTTCCCCCAGGCCGAGGGGTGTCCAAGTTTGTCGGCGCGGTGTGGAAGATAGAATTTTGAACGACATTTTTTCTGAGGGCGAGGGTACATTTGAATATCTCATGTGTTTTAATATCTTTTGTGTTTTAAAAGTCTTTGGGGAAATTCTATGTCGGTAAACTGGTTTGAGAGAGAATAATCCGAAACAATGTAAAAAATTAATATCATTATCATATACTCGCCCACGCACAAAGAGACAACATTATTTTACAATGGATTTGGAGAGTTATAATTATTAATATTAATTTTCTGTAGCTCTCAAAATACTGTTAATAAAGAATACAGTAAATCATTTGTAATTATAACGTTCGTTAAATCAAAACAGTTTAAATATTAGTTCTTTAATCAATTTTGAGCAGTTTCTGATGTAACTATAAATGGCTGTCTTACCACGGGTACAGACAGCTGGGAGAACAACAAATAAGGATGCACAAATGATCGCGTCGATAGAGTTTGCTCCCCCTTTTCTACCCTGATCGGCAAACATATGTTGCGGGCAGTAGATCTCGGTGGCGGACGTAAAGGTTGTGAGGCACGTGCCGTTCTCCTCTGATATAGAAGTACTTTTTGATTTTAGGTTTTATCCTAGGCTGTCTGTTAACTATATTATTGGAAGAATGGTCCAGGATTTATTTATGAACAGTCAGTTTGTATTGTGACAATTATGGTCAAACGATTCGAAACCTTTTTTGGTTTCTTCTCCTTGAAGGTATACTGAAATATGTACATTATAAATTATAAAACATTGTATATAAATTTATATAAGTAAGTTAAATGATAAAAATTTAAAATAAAAATCATGAAATAGATTTCAAAAATGTTGACATTTTAGATAATGAATGTAAATATTTCCCGAGACTTACTTCAGAAAATAAACTAAATAATTCTATGAATACTGTGGTTGAGAGCGACCGAATATTGAATATCTATAATAACTTATTAAAGAAAATAAACATCTTAATGCAAAATTAGTTTGCCAAGTTTATAAATCTCCACTTGATCAACACTCTTTATTGCAATCCCCCCCTTCCTTCCTAAACGTTACCCTCTACTTTCTTCTAGCCTTGCCGCGTTTTTGACATAACATTTCCTCACCTGATACTCAGTCACATTAGCAACGCGGATTATTAATTACCTAGACCGACATTGTTCAGCAATTGAATTGAAATTTAACCAACTTTACATTTCAATAAATTATTTATCCTATTGGTATGGTCTATGGGTTTATGAATCAAATATTTTGTACTAATGAACTAATTTAATTATAATTCACATGAGGTAAGCCATCACCTGTACATTTTATAATTATATTTGTTAACAATGGTTTATCAAATTTTCATCGTTTACCTTCCCATGATATAATTATACACAATTTTTATAATTTCAAATGTACATATTTTAGTATACCTTGAATAAGGAACCAAAAAAGGTTTCGTTATTGGTCAATACATGTTATTTATAAACTGGCTATCTATAAATAAATTCTGGACATTTCTCCTGAAAATATAGTTAATGACTTTTTTTCGACTTTTCTCTACGTATTACCCGACTTCAGACAATAACGATCATATCGCAATGACGTAGTGATGCAACCAAAAATCGCGCGCTTTTCAGTACCCTAAACTAGAACCTTAATGAAATTATCGTCACATTAATCTATTACTGTGTTATTCGATGTTTCCTACGCAACCAACTTGAACAACTGATGTTACTAATCCCATAATTTGTTAATTCAAATTTATTTTGTTTCCTGGTAGCGGTTACTCAAAATTGCTTTTTGAGTTGTCACTTTCCAGGCCGTTTATATGAACAGAAGCGTAAGACAGAGCCCCGATAAATAAACGCTTCTTCCTTTATTTGCATTTCTGTGCCTGGGCAAACGACAATACACTATTGAGAATTAGCATACTGAATTTTAAAATTGTTCCTTCAGTGTAAGTGGTAGCCGGGTCGATAATATAAACAAAAACGTTAGTCGGAGGTCCCGGTAAATAAACGCTTCTTCCTTTATTTGCATTTCTGAGCCTGGGCAAACGAAAATTGTCACTGGGCAAACGAAAATACACTATTAAGAAATAGTATACTGAATATTATTATTGTTCCTTCAGCGTAAGTGGTAGCCAGGCCGTTTATATGAACAGAAGCGTAAGCCAGAGCCGCGATAAATAAACGCTTCTTCCTTTATTTGCATTTCTGTGCCTTGGCAAACGAAAATAGTCACTGGGCAAACGACAATACACTATTGAGAATTAGCATACTGAATATTAAAATTGTTCCTTCAGTGTAAGTGGTAGCCGGGTCGATTATATAAACAAAAACGTTAGTCGGAGGCACCGATAAATAAACGCTTCTGCATTTATTTGCATTTCTGAGCCTGGGCAAACGAAAATTGTCACTGGGCAAACGAAAATACACTATTACGAAATAGTATACTGAATATTATTATTGTTCCTTCAGCCTAAGTGGTAGCCAGACCGTTTATATGAACAGAAGCGTAAGCCGGAACCCCCCCTAAATAAACTCTTCCTCCTTTATTTGCATTTCTGTGCCTGGGCAAACGAAAATAGTCACTGGGCAAACGACAATACACTATTGAGAATTAGCATACTGAATATTAAAATTGTTCCTTCAGTGTAAGTGGTAGCCGCGTCGATTAGATAAACAAAAACGTTAGTTGGAGTCACCTGTAAATAAACGCTTCTTCCTTTGTTTGCATTTCTGAGCCTGGGCAAACGAAAATTGTCACTCGGCAAACGAAAAAACACTATTACCAAATAGTATACTGAATATTATTATTGTTCCTTCAGCGTAAGTTGTAGCCAGGCCGCTTATATGAACAGAAGCGTAAGCCAGAGCCCCGATAAATAAACGCTTCTTCCTTTATTTGCATTTCTGTGCCTGGGCAAACGAAAATAGTCACTGGGCAAACGAAAACACACTATTGAGAATTAGCATACTGAATATTAAAATTGTTCCTTCAGTGTAAGTGGTAGCCGGGTCGATTATATGAACAAAAACGTTAGTCGGAGGCAGCGGTAAATAAACGCTTCTGCCTTTATTTGCATTTCTGAGCCTGGGCAAACGAAAATTGTCACTGGGCAAACGAAAATACACTATTAAGAAATAGTATACTGAATATTATTATTGTTCCGTCAGCGTAAGTGGTAGCCAGGCCGTTTATATGAACAGAAGCGTGAGCCAGAGCCCCGATAAATAAACGCTTCTTCCTTTATTTGTATTTCTGTGCCTGGGCAAACGAAAATAGTCACTGGGCAAACGACAATACACTATTGAGAATTAGCATACTGAATTTTAAAATTGTTCCTTCAGTGTAAGTGGTAGCCGGGTCGATTATATAAACAAAAACGTTAGTCGGAGGCACCGGTAAATACACGCTTCTTCCTTTATTTGCATTTCTGAGCCTGGGCAAACGAAAATTGTCACTGGGCAAACGAAAATACACTATTACAAAATAGTATACTGAATATTATTATTGTTCCTTCAGCGTAAGTGGTAGCCAGGCCGTTTATATGAACAGAAGCGTAAGCCAGAGCCCCGATTAATAAACGCTTCTTCCTTTATTTGCATTTCTGTTCCTGGGCAAACGAAAATAGTCACTGGGCAAACAAAAATACACTATTAAGAAATTGTATACTGCAAATTATCATTGTTTCTATAGGGTAAGTGGTAGCCGGGTCGATTATATTAACAAAAGCGTAACTCGGAGACACCGTTTAATAAACGCTTCTGCCTTGAATTCCATTTCTGTATCTGGGCAAACGAAAATATTCTGTGGGTAAACGCAAATACTCTATTTGGAAATAGTAACTTAGGCCTACGATTTACTAAAATATTTAAAATACCTGATTCTATTGGTCAAATTTGATTTGCCACGAAAAATTTTTTCGTGTAATTTTTTTGTTTGGGTAGCCAAACGAAAATTTTTGGTTTTTTTCTGTGGGTGGGCAAACGAAAATTTTTGGTGGGCAAACCTGGGCAAACGATGGGCAAACGAAATACCAAGTTTGGTTGAAATCCCAGATATTTTCCGGCCAGCGTGTAGTTGGCCCGAAAATTTGTTTTTTGTGTAACTTTTTTTCTGGGGGTGGGCAAACGAAAATTTTTGGTGGGCAAACCTGGGCAAACGATATACCAAGTTTGGTTGAAATCTCAGATTTTTTCCGGCCAACTTCACGGAGGTATAGACTCAGCGTTCTCCAAAACCAAACAATTTCTTTCTGAAAATTGAAGTTCGGAAGAAAAGTTTAGGCGTCAAACGAATGAAAAATATGTGTAAGAACACGTCAATAAAATTACCGGAAAGTAATTTTTACTAGTAAATGACGATTTTTAGGGAATAGGTCGACATTTTCGTCACGTTTGACGAAAAATTTGGATTCCTTGGGAAATTTCCAAAAAAAATCATAAGTGTCATATTTTTTAAACGAACTTGCATTGTATAAATCACTAATCAAAACCATAATGATCCAAAAAATGAAATCATTGAAAATTAATTTTTTCTCTAGCAAGTATGGTCGACCGAATAAATCTGAAACTTCGGAATTAACGGTGTTTTTGATGAGGAATTTGAAATTCATGTTAGTTAAAAAGAACACCAATGTCACGTCATATCGAGTTAGCGTGAAATTATCTCTATCACATTCATAATAGTTCTGGAAATAACTTGCAAAAAAACCAGTGGTCTAATATGGACACAATTGAATCTTATAATTTGAGTTAACATATTAAATATTTGATCCTGAAACCGGATAGATGAGACGAATAGCCAGCCATAATCCTTGTGAATGGGCATAGCAGCTTGCGTTAGAATCAGTCTTCTATAAAATTGCATTGAATGGAAACAGAGCAATACTCCATAAGGATCCGT
This sequence comes from Teleogryllus occipitalis, assembly GCA_011170035.1. NCBI lineage: Eukaryota > Metazoa > Arthropoda > Insecta > Orthoptera > Gryllidae > Teleogryllus > Teleogryllus occipitalis. Next base: position 21,181 of record BLKR01005249.1, read on the forward strand.
ATTGCACTGAAATGTTCGGATGAACAATAGCTAAGTGCATAAGGCTCGAATTGCAGATGGCTGCACTTACGTGAGTGGTGTCCTGGCGTACGTCTTCCGGCCGGAGAGTGGTGTCACATTAGAAAACGACGTCGTCTGTGATATTCGTCACCAGAACACAGACACGAGTGAGCTTTTACACTGAACAAAGTGGTCCCTCGCGCTCAGCCAGCGAAGGGCCGAGCCAATCGCCCGCCCGCGCAGAAAGGTTTCCTCATCTCGCTGCGAGTGGCTTCGGGCTGTCGCTCGGCAACGCCCTGGCGCCCGGCTACCTCCCCCACTGCGAGTCCCTCGGCCGCGTGGCCTTCATTGTTGGAGCAGCTATGACGCCACTGAATTCTAGAAAGTGCTAGAGACCGGTTTAGAATAGTTTTCCACGTAATCCAAGATTCAATAATATACTATTGATGAAAATATATTTTCAATTATTGGACATCAAAACTTTTAAACTTCATAACCGTTTTGATTTATTTAATTTCTAATTTAGTTTGTTAATATTTTAATGCTTAGTGTATGTCTGAATGAAAGAAATAATCTCAGCAAATGCTGAGAAAAACAAAAACTATCTGCGTAACATAACATTAAACAGCCTGACGGTCATAGACGCAATTTACGCTTACAGGATTTTAAAGTAATACACACCATTTTCCAGACAAGACACTAAATAATTGCGTCATCTTTATTTGTGGATTGTTTCGAGAAAATCCTAAGAAAATATTAGTGCTTAACTTAATCAGTTCAAAAAATCTTAATTATTTTATATTTCTTTGTCCTTTATTCTGCGATGACTTGTTCAAAACCGCGACGCCTAAGTGTTTTCGTATTCAAAATACGACGTACCTGGCGTTGCGAAATTGTTAAATGTTTTGCAGCCTAAGAGCTACCGATCTTCACCTGAGTTTGTTTTAAAATGCTTCGCGATATCATTTAGTTCAACGAGAATCTTTCTCACTGTAGTTTTGTTTTATACTCCTTTGACTTTATCTCGCACAGTCATTCATTATCACGTTCCCATTTAAGGTCGTATTTTGTCACCCGAAATTTTCCTACTGGAATATTCTTAATGGGTGTGTCTTGTGCCGACATATCGAAGAACTATCATCTACATTCTTAATCAAACAAAGCGTGAAGAAATAGCAGCACAAAAAATTGTACAGTTTATTTTCCAAGTAGGAGGTTCCAATATACCAAGCGAGGACGTAACATTTCGTTAATAAATAAACAACGCGTAGCCATCTCCGATGGCGTCGACATCGCTAGATCGACGACCCATGATGCAATGCGACGACCTACTCACCAGACGATACGACTCGCCCTATTCCAGCGTTGCCAGATGATTAAAAGACCTATATCCCTGTCTCAGCCTTCAAATATCCTGGTACTTCCATTAAATTCCAGTTACCAATGACAATTGGTTATGAAATTGTTCGTATTAAAAATCTACGCGCACAGGAAGTTGGTTAAGTTTCACTCGATATCGATTTTTTTATCAATAAATTAATTGGAAACATGATAAGAGAAAAAACATCTTTCCTCTATGATTGGAAGATTACCAACGTATCCTTTTCTACAGTGGTATTTGCTGCAAATACCATCCTATTCACACTGTATTTACAGTTACTTGGAATTTAGGTATTCGTTTTAACTTTTGAATAAAAATATTATGGAATCTGAAATCGTTCGTCCTCAATTACCATAGACTTCAAATCCTGGTATCTAAAGTACAAGGATGGCTTCATCCTGGTACACCGTCTCTTCATTAAAATTCTGGTAAGACTTTTTCCCCCTTTCTTTTCAAATTCAAATATTTAATATCCTTAGGTTCCTCCTATAACTGTTTTGTCCTCCGATAGTTCTCGCAACGCATACAACTGATGGATTTCACTTTCGAATTTTATGCTCACTCTGATCCCCAACGCCACGGAAGGGGGAAAATGGCTTCTGTTAATGATGCAGGAACTTTTTCTTACAGTGAGTGGAAATATATTAACTAGTGGTGCTACAGAAGCACATACTTTCTCGCGTTATTAGAAACAGCTACGTGATATTACAGAGTATTATATGGTATCTAAGTGTGCTAGTCGTCAGTTCGTTGCATGGACAATAGGCGTTGTGTTTGTCTATCTGTGCACATTAGTTCGTCAGTTAACTACTATCCCGTAGTGAATGAACTCCGACGTTGCAGTAACAACTTAAATGATATCGTGTGATAAGTGAATGTCATTCGATATCAACTCATCAACAGGGCATGCAATATGCAGTGCTCTTTTAACCCTAAGCAACGGTTGATTCGACACCTTCACTGACGAAGTTCTTCAATACCCGGAAACGTTACCATCTAGTGAAGATATGGAATTCATCACAGACGCAGCCCTGATGCAGCACAACCCCGAAGTGAATCTCGAGGTTGGCAACTCAACAGTAAACGCGACCAACGGTCAAACCTACCCTTCAACGGCAACCTCTCTCACCAGAAAAAGGTCAGTCGGTGATACCTCGAACTCTCACGAAGACAAAAAATTGAGTGTAGATCCCAACAAATCTAGTGATCCATCTCAATTCTCAAGTGAACTTGAATATAATGTGCCTACCAATAACAGATTTAGTGAATTAACAAAAATCAATGATGAAATCTAGGACACGAGATTTGCTTACCTAAACAATGTCCCACACGATAATTTGTCTCAAACAGATAAAAATTCCTCCAATTCATGTGTCTAATATAACGAACATTAATAATTTCACCAAGGAACTTGAAGCATAAAGTTTCAAGTAATTTCATATCAGATATTAAATATGACAAAATCAAGATCAGTGCCAAAACACCAACAGACTTCCGTAATATTGTTAAATACCTTATACAAGCACAAAGGAATTTTCATTCATACAAAGATAATTCAAAAAAATTCAAACAATAGATCAAATATATAACCATTGAATAAAGGTAGAAAGGCGTAAATAACCGGAAGGCCCCTTGCAATGTCAAGGATGTTTGGATTTCAGACACACAAAAAATAACTGCAATCACGTCATCAACTGCGCGTTCTGTGCAGGCAATCATTATTCAGTAAAATGTCCCAAGAAGAACGAAACTCCGACGTGTGCTCTCTATAAAGGAAACCATAGGACGGACATTAGAAACCAGAACTGTTGATACTTTAAAGAGATAAGTGAAAAAAACCTAAACCTCGTCCAATGATAATAGTAATGTAAACCAATCCTTAACTGGTCAATCCTCGCAAGCCAACCTTAATCAACAATTCCCACCGTTGCCTCAAACCGACACAATCCCGAACTTCAACCATATTTTGAACTCCCAAAATCAACCCAAAACCGCCAAAAACTCCCGTAAACCACCAAATTCTCAATCTCCAGACCCTCAAACCAGCAACCCGATAATCAACTCAATAATAAATGTCATCACCTCATGCATTATTAATTTCATCAATTCTTTCATACCATCAGTAATCGGCACCATACAAAACTCCGTAACCGCGTATTTAACCAACAGCAATGGCAGATAAACCCAATAATAATTTAACCTGTTTGAATTGGAACTGCAATGGCATCAACAATAAAAAGGTAAAATTAATTAATCCCTCAACACGTCCATACCTCTAAAATAAATACTTTAAAAATACACGGGGTATAATATCAAATATTCATCAGAAATGCAATTCCCAGAATAAAGATCCTGATAATTCCAATTGAAATAGATCAATCAATAAACTATTTGAACGAACTAATAATCTCCACTATTAAAACCTCTCAACCCACCATACTACCAAACGCTAACAAAAACACATACAGCAAATTATCTCAATCTATTCAAAATGCAATAATCACAAAAAATAAAACCAGAAGACTGTGGAACCGACTTAAAACTAGAGAATTTAAAAGGAACTAAATCTAATCACTAACATTGTGGAAAAACTCATTAAAAATCACAAAAATCAACACTTTCATAATCTACTAAATTCACTGAACTCCACCAACAACTCGCCCTGGCAATTCACCAAGAAAATACTAAAAAAGAAAAACACAAATCCCTCCCTTAAAAACCACGACAGGTAAAGCTTATTCATCCTATCATAAAGCTGAAGAACTTGCTAACTATTTTGCATCGACATTTACCTTAGATAATACACAATTTCATCCCGAACACAACACCATAATAAAAACAGACAAAGTATTCATGGACCTCACCACAAAATTCAATACACATCTCCGACCGAAATGAATAAAACCTAAAACTAAAAAATCCCCAGGTCACGATTGCATTAATATGCAATCGCACATCGCACTTAATATGCGCACTTAATAATGCAATCGTACTTAATATGCACAGCTCTTAAGTATTTGCCACCTCCAGCATAGCATTTTTAAATAACATTTTCAACTCATGCTTCAGAATCGGCTATTTCCCACTGACTTGGAAGCATGCAATTATCATTCCCATCCCCAAACCAAACAAAAACGCTGCCTTTACCGACAGTTACCGCCCTATAAGCTTGTTACCAAACCTTTCAAAAATTTTCGAAAACATTATCCTAACAAGACTAAACAAACATCTCCACCTAACAAAAGCTATACCAATAGAACAATTTGGATTCACAGAAAAAATACACACACAACATCAGTTACTCTGTATTACAGAACATATATACAAGCCTTTTAAAGAAAACACCACACCATAGCGATTTTCAAAGACATTATAAAAGATTTTGACCGAACATGTCATCAAATCCTGAACTACAAACTAATCAAAATTGGTACTCGACACTACATACTCTCAATAGTAAATAGTTTTCTTGACAATAGAACATTTTCGGTAAATGTTAACAACCACCTTTCAAATCCGAGATTAATAAACGCTGGACTCCCTCAAGGTTCCCAACTTTTTCCGACCTTATTCAACTTGTATGTGGCTGATCTTCCTAAACTAAATAATATTCAAACAGCTCAATTTGCGGATGATACGGCCATATTCTCTTTAGACACATCCATGAATCTAATTAGAAACACAATGTAATTACACCTTCACATGTTAGATAGCTGGACTTTCAAACTCAAGATACAGTTAAATCCAAGTAAAACTCCCACCAAAATATTCACACTAAGACCTTACACTCCACCCACTCCAATGACACTGAACAATAACACAATAGAATGGCTACCACCTACCAAACCGGTTAAATATCTCGGACTTCAACTAGACACCAAACTAAACAGGAAGCAACACATAAACTAATTGATGCCAAAATGAAAGTACTGCAGCTAAAACCGTTAATTCACAGAAATAGCTCGGTACCATTCAATTCCTCCATATTAATATTCAAAACAGTCATAAGACATCTACTACTGTACGCCTCCAAAACCATCATTGACAGAATTCAAGAAATACAGAATCAGTTTCTTAGAACAATAGCCAACGCTCCATGGTTTATTTCCAAGCTCCTAACTTCATAAGGAATTTAACCTTGAACCGTTATCACAGCATATAGCTTATCTTTCCACTAACTTTTACTCCAACTTAAATCAAATCCCCTCCCTAGTGCCTTTCAGACTCGGTAAAAATCCCACCCATCAAACCAGAATTACAAATAAATACCCGTATCATTCATTTCTCATCAAATTCGCCGAATTGAAACCTGATTGGTGGACCCAGTAGGGATTCCTCTCTCATTGTAATAATTATAATTAACTTACAAGTTCATTTTAAGTTAGTTTATAGGAAATAAATACATATGTAAAGTTGTTAACAACTAATCTATGTACCTACCATCAAAACCAACAAATTGAAGAAAAAAAACGCAATATTGCGACATTTCCATGAACACGTCCAATTCAACCAAGAAGCGAGCAACGAATTGTTGGGAGCGCCGCGTTGTCAAAGCTATGCACATTCGCTTGGCTAATTATTCTTAATAACTCCGAAAGACGGTAGGAAACCATTTTGTCCTTACCGGCCTAATTTTTTAATAAAAGAATTTTAGATTTATATACGCCCTTATGGAAAAAACATTCGCGGGCAGTTTTCTGTAAGATATTGTACTAGTTACATGGTTAATGTACCTTTTTTCTTTCATTCAATTCGCCGTAAGTTTTTTAAGGGATCCGATGATATTAAATGATATATAACATACTTCGCCGCGCATTCTGAGGAGTAATTTATAAAACACTACTGCGAAATTGATCGGAAATACGGAAGTACTGGCTCCCGGCCCAGGAGTTACACCATTACCAGCTGAACTAACAATAACTAGCTTCTCAAATATCCGTGTGGTATTATTACGAAATTCTCTTTAAGCTTTGAGGATTGCTTAAAAAATATATGAATACATTTGGAATACTAAAGCGAGGAGGTAAAAATAAATTAATATTGGCATTTGCAATAGTAAATTATAATGAAAATTAAATAATTGTCATATTCTTTCAATTTTTCTTGTGGCCCGTAGTAGGGGTGAAAACTGTATATAATTCATTAATTTTAGTCAGAAATTACGCAAAAAACACTCGTTTATTCAAAAATTGGTACATAACCTTTTTTAACGAGCTAATTTTTTAGAATGTTTTATGTCTTAGGCAAAAATCTCTATCTTCAATTATGTAGTTCTTAGATTTTGAGACAAAACTCTTAAACGTCCTTCGCAATATTCCACAACAAAAGAAAATTTTGAAAATGTCCTAGGAACTTTAGAAACCCACAAAATTAAAACATCGGTTTAAAATCCCAGGGGCCGCGACATCAACCAGAACGATTGGGGAACATCAATTTTGGAGAAAATCTGCTGAACGGCTTTGGGGCTAAAGTTGTGCACAGACAGACGGACAGACAGATGCTTTGCCGTCAATCGTATTTTCGGTATGAAGGACGCACAAAATATGGATTCTGGCTGTACCACGTGTTAGAAGAGGTTGTTATTATATATTTAGCAACAGGATATATACATCTTTTCGTTACCAGGGCCCGGCAGTAAGAGTTTTCGTGTCGAAAATTCGCCTCTTTCCGGCGAATGAGAAAAAACAAACAAGCTAAACTTCTCATCACCGAGTGAGATTGTCGCATCAACCAGTAACATTCCATATTATATTATCCATCAATGCGCGACATATCACTCAGTTATGCAAATTGTGTGCGTACAGTTTAATCATACATCACTTTTATACGGTTTTTTGTTTAATTTTTGAAAAATTTACTATTAAATGACTTCATTAACAACTGCCGGGGCCCGTGCTTTAACACGGCCTGTACACAGAGGAACATGACGTCAAGTGGAATACCTACACATTCTTACACTTATACGATGTGCCATGGTCACTGCACGTTTCAATAATTACAGTGGAACACTACTAATTCATGAAAAATAAACTAGCCGTCCGATGTTTATACTACAAAATAATAAAAAGTTTATGAATATTTGTAGAAGAAGTATAAAAAACAAATAACAAATTTACTGTACTTAAAATAGTAATAGAATAGAATAGAATGGAATAGAATAGACGGTATTGATATGAGTCTTCACTCACATAATAGTCACAGCCTCCATTTGTCATCAGTTATGGAGAAAAAAGAAGACAGTGTTACTGTATAAATATATACAGTGTTCGCTGTAAAATCAAATATATTGTGAAAAAAACTTGCCTTTTTAAACTCTAATTTATTAACTTATTGCTCCTTTAAAATTATATTGTTTTTATACGGTAATATTTAACAATAATAACAAAGAACACCTAATTAGTTTTTATGACTATGAATATTAATAGTACATTTGGATAAATTTTGAGGGTGACCAGCGATCTGCCTTTTTGAAATTCCAAGGTTTTTTCCCGGTTTTCCAGGTCTGAGAATAAAAATTTTCCAGGTTCTTTTTCGCTCGCTACAACATATTTTTACCTTCTATTGCTTACGCAGTAGAGAGGAAGTGATTCTGCGGGAAACAACAGCGAATTTTCAGCAGTAAAACTCTTATTGCCGGGTCATTTTAAAGAAGTGGATAAATCCAGTTGCTACATTTTGAAAAGAATTCCTCTAACTCATGATGTATTTAGAATCCATGTTTTGTGGGTCATTGATTCCGGAAACGCGGTTGACAGCAAAACTTCCGTCCATCTGTCTGGCAGTAAACAACCCTAGGGGCTAAACAGTTCAGCCAATTTTCATGAACATTGATATTCCTTATTCGATCTGGCGATGTCACCGCCCCTTAAATTTGAAACTGATATTTTAATTTTGGGGGGTACTTTACTTGAAGCCCCTGGGACATTTTCAAATTTTTCAAAGAAATGGCTCCATTGTTTTTGATTAAATTTTGTCGTTGGGTAGTGTGAAGGTCGTTTAAGAGAATAGTGCAGGTCTCATGTTCGTTGAAAACCCTGATTTTTCGAAAATTACAAAATTTCAACTTTTTCCGGCGTCTTCCTACAATCCAACATCCTACTTCCTGCAATTATAATGATAAGAGATTTTTTCCCTTTCATGGAATCTCTTCCTTAAAGATAGATTTTGAAATACGGTCGCCGAGGTAATACGGTTTTTGTGTATTTATGCGAAATATAGGCAATTTTTAATTTTCTTTCAATTATTTTTTCTCAAAAAAGGCATCAACAATTTTAAATCAATTTTCACCTCTGATAGCTTTTAGGTAGTTTAAGAGTGCAGATCTCATGTTTGTTGAAAATCTTGATTTTTGAAAATTGCAAAAATTCATTTTTTTCCCGCTGTTTTCCTACAACTCCAATTATGAAGATATTTTGTTCTTAGTGAAATGTGCTCATGAAAAACAGACATTTAAATAACGTCATGTTTAATTTTTCAAAAATGAGCATTTTTCTCGAAATTTTGTGACAAACATCGACTTTTTTAAACATTTTTTATAAAAAACGACACAAATTTGTTTGATTAAATTTGGATCTTAGATAGGGTAAAAGGCGATTAAGAGAAAGGTGCAGGTCTCATGTTGGCTGACATGGTCCATTTTTCGAAAACTGAAAAAATTCTTCGTCTTCTGAAAAACTGAATTTTGCTTAAACAATTTTTTTTCGAAAACGACATCAACTACTGAATTTTTCTGCGTCTTCTTATAATTTCAATTGGGAAGATAAAATTGTTTTTCCTGATGATATGTCCTCCAAAACGGATCTTCAAATAGGGTCATATTAATTTTTTCGAAAATATTAGAATTTTTGTGTAATTTGCATCATAGTCACGCTTTCAAATTTCATGCGCTCGGTGAACACAATGAGAGGTTTTGGTGAGTTATTTCTATTCTTATGAAAGAAAGTAGATTGATAAAAGGTATTAACTAACTTTGAACCAACAAATTTCTTCTTTACTTGAAGAAATTTTAATCGCTGATAATGGTATATTTTATTTGTAAAAGTTTGAAATGACTACTGTTCCTGGCTATCGAAATAAACGCTGGTATGCACCATTGGCGCTTCGTTTGAATTGATTGGGTATGGATTATATTGGCATCATTTCTAATACTGTACATGAAAGAAAAAATGAAAAAATTGAGTACCTTAAATTTGTACCAACATTTTAACTTTAACTGCGCTGCCTTGGGGAACAATGTAGCAACAGAAATAAGGTTTACTCGTATTTCCTGGCGCGCAACCCCGTTAAGATCTCAGCATATTCATTTTATTCGTGCTCCCTGACAATTCGGACAATGTCACTCTTAATCTCCGTATAGACTGTAAGCAAAGATAGTTTCGAATGCGCTCTTCTACAAAAGAAGTTAAAATTCCCGTTGAATATGATTGACGTTTCGACCGGAACGGATTTATCCCGTTGAATAACATGGTCGTTTCGATCGGAAAAGTAGCAGAGGTACCGCCGATGTCCTCAAAGACGATGTGCGACACTAATCGAAAGTCGAAGTCATGTATTGTAGTAAATGTATGTATAGTAGTAAAAAAATCTAGAGGTGCTACAGAATGGCACAGACTTTCTGGTAGCAGTGTTTTCTAATTTCTTTGATGTGGACTGGTTTCAAGTTCTCGCTCCATTCTGTGACAAACCCCCATCTATCGTCACCGAAAGTACATTTTCTTGACATTTTCTCAACTTTTCGGTTTCTTAATAGTAGAACCAAAGTATTACTTCAAGAATATTAAAGAAAAGCATAAACTCGTCCTAAATAGACATTTCCACTCTAAATTTTTTTAAACAGAATAGCGATTAAGCATTATTGTAAATGCGAAAGTTGAAGCTCTTTTTCACAGGAATCTATTAAGTTTTCGAAAAACACTCACAAATGCAATGTGTTCAAAATGATCGAAATGTGCATATTAACTGCGTAAGACGTATTTCAAAAAATTACATTTGTGTAATTTTTGAAAAACGAAATGATATACCAAAATAAACTTAACGGCACTTTAAACAGTACAATAAGTGCGATCTATTGGGAAAAATGAAAACATTTGGAGCCAATTTTGAGAAAATGGCGTTTGAGCGTTTCTAAAAATGTGGAATTTAGAGCTCATTTTCACAGAAACTGTTATGCTTTTGAGAAAATTTATTGATCAATATTTAAAGCACATGTACTCATAAATATGATACTGTGAAGAAACCCCCTCTAAAGTATTACCGACGTGAGAGAAGTGAAAACCCTTGTGTAAAGTTTGAAAAAACAAAAGAATAGATGGCGTTTGTAATCGTATAGGGTTCGTTGGGCACTAACAGTACCAAAAATTTAAAGAAAAAATTGGAGCCGTTTTCGAGAAAATATGGTTTTCGTAATTTTTTAAAATTGCAAATATTGCACGCACTATTGCACGAAAACTATTAAAATTTACAAAAAAAGTCTACATGACCTTAATCAAAGTACTATTTATGGATACCAGTTTTAATTTGAAGGAAAAAGTTTCTATCTTCAATATTGTAGTTGTAAGAAGTTGCCGAAAAAAATTCATACAATTACAATTTCCAAAAATTCAGAGTTAGTCCTAAAATTCGGACCAATGCCACCTTTATAAGTGTATATAACTATTCTTAAAGGAAATTTAAAGAAAAAAACATGGTGCCATTTTTGAGAAAATTTTGAAAATGTCCATGTCCTTCATATAAAGTTCCCCTAAAAAATTAAAATATGTTTCTCAAAATTGCAGAGCTTCGGCTCTCGCAAAAACCACAGGGGTTTCTTCAATTTGGAAAAAGTCCTACGCATCATTTAGGCGCTAGGATTGTTCACATACACCAGACCATGAACGGACGGACAGACGTTTTGCTTTCAATTGTTTGGCATCAAGGACCCACAAAACAGGGATTCTGGCTACAGTAGGTGTTAAAGGATTTTGTCTGTTAATTTAGCTACTTGTTTTTTGCACATTTTTGTTACCAGAGCCCAGAAATGAATATTTTCCGCCGAAAATCCGCTGTTTTTTCGCGCAGCATTACTTAACTTTCACTATACTATGTATATTACACCGTACTTACGTACGTATACAAGAAAGTAAAAACTAGAGTTCCTGGTCAGACGTTTGTTCCAACAAATATATCGCTCATGTACATGCAACCCACAGGCAACCTAATAGGTGCAATGTGTAGCTAGGTATTTTACCCAAGTTGCACCTGTACAAGTGGCAGTGTTTTTGATTTGGTTTGATTTATTTGGTCAAAAAAAGAGTAAAAACTGTATGACGTATGGGGGATAAGATTATAGCGCACGTTTTTGTGGTGGGGCGACGCCGTCTTGCGCCCCTCACCGCCCGCCCTCCGCTCGGGCCGCGCTGGTCTGGCGACCAGATGTCCAGGCCGACCGTTCGCCACCCCCCGCACCCCTGTGGGTGCCCCCCAACAAAGGCAACGCCACCCCCGCTGACGCCGGGGATGGACTGGCCCGGCGGTGTATAAGACCGGGCCAGGCCTAAGAAGTGGTCGCTCGTTTCCCGCTCTTCGTGAGTGCGGTAGTGATCGCCGGCGTCCCGCTCTACGGTTGCCTTCGGGTTGACCGAGTCGGGAATCGACGCCGAGCCGAACCGAGCGACCCACCGCCAGCCTATCTGCCTTCGCCGCCGCCTCGAGGCCGCTGGATTTGCCGCCGCTACCTGCCACCCTTCCCCCACCCTCCTCATGGCAACGACCGACTGAGTGCTGGGCTGCGGCGCCTCTGTTGGGGCAACGTACTTGCAAAGGAACTTGCAATAAACCATTTGTATATAACCAATACCGAGTTTTTCCATCTCCCGATACACTCTCTCCCATCATGTCATCACGACATATTGGCGTCAGGTGCGGGGTTGTAATCTCCACCCGAAAGGGAGGGAGCGTTGGATGGTAATCTGGGCCCCGAGAGCTTGGGTACCAGAATCCCATCCCAACATTTTAACGATAAATAGTTGAAGGATTAATGAAAGTTAATAATATTTTTTCACCTTTTTCAATTTTCAATGTTTGAAGTTGTGTTATGCGTGAGTCAATAACATCACAATATACCACAATACATCACTGAGATGAATTCTGCTTACTGAATACGATGTCGTATGTGAATTTGTGCTACATGTTCGGAGAAAATCTGAAAATAAATATAGCCATATCACGTAGTGTAGCCACAAACCATGTTTTGTGGGGTCCTTGATACTAAAAAAATCGATTGACGCAAAACGTCTGTGAACAACACTGTCAATTAGCTGACCTAAATTTAAAAACCTTAATCCCACCAGAACCAACATTATCCATACGACACAAACAAACATCCAGACATTTTGGATATCGCAATTACGAACACACAAACCACATACTACTCAACACCTCTATTTGAACTGGATTCCGACCACTTACCAATCGTCATCTCAACACACACCCCGCCCCCACCCCCATCCCCACCTACTCACATATTAAACACGAACAACATAAACTGGAAGGAATTCAGGAAAATAATAACAAGTAAAACCCCCAATTTTAAAAATCTTAACACCCCATTAGAAATAGAAAGGGAAATTCCATACTTACACGATATAATTACCAACACTATTAAACATTTACAAGCCAATAGACCCCTCATCACTCTCAAAACGCTTAACAAATTACTGCCAGAAAAAATACTAACAATAATCAACACTAGAAACAGAACCAGAAGATTATGGGCCAAACTCAGAAACCCACACTTAAAGAAAGAATTGAACATTTTAAATTCAAGAACAAAAAAAGCAATAAACGACTTTCATAGCTCAACCTACAACAAACTAATAAACTCATTAAGCACAACCAATAATTCTCTGTGGCAGTTCACTAAAATATCCTAATAAAGAAAAACAGCATCCCACCTCTAAATACGTCAATGGGGAAAAAATTCGCCCCTTTTGACAAAGCCGAAGCATTGGCCAATCATTTTGAAACAACATTCATGCTCAACAACACACCAACTCATCCTGATCATGCAATGATATTACAAACAGTTTCAGCCCCGAACTATGATGTGCCACAGAAGATAAAATTCATATCCCCAAATGAAGTAAAAAACATAATTAAAAAACTTCCACAAAAAGCCCCTGGTCACGATAAAATCACTAATAAGATCCTAAAAAACCTCACATCCTCAACTATAGCCTATATAAACAACATATATAACTCAATAATAAGAATTGGATATTACCCTATAGTATGGAAAAACTCAATCATAATACCCATTCCAAAGCCATATAAAAATCATAGCAATGTAGAAAACTACAGACCGATAAGTTTAATAACCACACTTTCAAAAATTCTCGAGAAACTAATTCTAAAAAGGCTAAATAGCTACCTTCAATCAACCCAAATTATTCCATTACACCAGTTTGGCTTTATAAGTCATGTATCAACTGCACACCAACTACTCAGACTCTCAGAAAATATCCACACAGCGTTTTAAAAAAAACATCACACAATAGTTTCATTTCTTGACATTTCACAGGCGTTTGATCGAGTATGGCACGAAGGACTATTATACAAACTCCGAACAATGGGAACACCAATCTACTTAGTAAACTTCAAAAGTTTTCTAACTGATAGAACCTTTACAGTTTCCGTAGAAAATCACATCTCCAACCCCCGAAAAATAATAGCAGGCCTTCCACAAGGTTCACCACTCTCACCCACACTATTTAACATATACACATCTGACATACCCACTACAATACACACCCAATTGGCACAATTCGCCGACGATACCGCAATCTACAAATCCAGCCACTCACTTACCGATAGACCATTACCGATAGGATTCAAAATCACCTAAATGAAATAGACCAGTGGTCAACATTGTGGAAAATCAAACTCAACCCAACGAAATCAACTGCCAAAATATTCTCACTAAGACCATTTTCTCACCCACCACCACTACACATTAATAAACACACAATTCCATGGACACCACAAAACCAATCAGTAAAATACCTTGGGATGAATTTCGACACAAGACTCAACTGGAGAACACACATAACACTAAAACAACAACAAGCAAAAATAAAAATAGCTCAACTAAAATTCCTTATCAACTCCAAAAGTCGGCTATCCCTAACAAATGCTGTTACAATTTATAAAGCAATAGTCAGACCATTAATGCTCTACGCATGTCCCATCTGGACCAATGCATCCATTTCTAACATTAATAAACTTCAAATCGTACAAAATAGATTCCTCAGATCAGCAACACATGCCCCATGGTTCATTTCCAACGCCCAACTTCATAAAGAACTGAATATATCACCGATCATCAAACATATTGCCCATCTTTCCAATAATTTTTACTCCAACCTAAATACAATAAACCGAGCCGTCCACTACAACCTGGCCACTATAAATGACTTCCCTACTAGAATTAAGAATAGATTTCCTTTCGAAGCGTTCTTGAACATTTTCTCTACTAATTGTTCATAGTAGGGGCTCTTGTAGTTTCCTACACCTCTAGTAAGGTAGTTTAGTTTTAAGTTTTTAGTGTTAAGTTTAGTATAAGTTACAGTGTAAGCCAGCAAATGCACATGAGATAGTAATCTAGTACTGATCTGTGTAATTTTCTATCACTCAATAAATAAATTTTAAAAAAACTGTCAATTAGCTGATATTCGCCAAAATTGATATTTCACAATTGATTTAGTTTATGTCGCGGCCCCTTCAATTTGAAACCGATATTGTAAGTTTGGGGGGTATTGTAACCTCTCCTCAGGTTGTTTATTAAATATTCATGGATTCGGGGCTCTTTATCAATGAAGATTTTGAAAAACAACAACAAAGTCATAGTCACAGAACATTTGTAATTGGACGTTTTCTTTAACATTTACCAAAATACAGAATGTCAATCCACAAACTATGATAAAAAAACGCAAACATTACACAATATAAAAAACCACATATCCCCAAAACAACACAAACAAGTTTCACTCAAATTTAAACAAAGCTTTGTTTGTTTCTGGAGACAATCATTTGTGCATTTGCTAGTTTTTTATGACTAAAACAAGAATTTAACACTAGCACTAATCATATTTCAAAAGAAAATAAAGAATGATATGATAGTAAAGTAATATTCACTCAATAGCATCTCATTCCTACTTGCTCTATCAAACTGGTGTATAAGTATAAAAACACTAACTGAATTATTATTTTCTTTAGGTGCAGAATTGATTGCAGGTTATTTTTCTTAAATGACTCTTAAAATACATCCCACCTTGAAGACCTAAATGGAACAAATGAATGCCTCTTCAGAATACTGTTCTGTTTCAATGTTAACACCACAAAGACTTTTAAATGAGAAAATAAACTCCACATGACAAACACATGTAATCCCCTCTGAGATCAACATGAACACATTCTTGAAACTTTACAAGTGTTTAAATGTTAGGCTGAAACACATATAGAAATGTAACCCATTATGATTCTTCGGTCATATTAAACTTTTACATAATCAGTATAATAGGATAAATTATCTAGTATTGCACTCTTTAAGAGAATTGTACAAGCAAAGATGAAGCATAAATATGAATGTCTCATTCCATACTCTGAATTTTACTCAATACCTAATTTGCAATACTTAATAGTAACATAGTAAATACAATAACATTCTGTAATACTCTCGTTTTGTTCAGAAGGAACTGTGATTTGTTACGCACACAATTACAGACCACATATGTTCTACGTGCCATTGCACAAGCGGAAACAGTTTGTAAATGTTAGCCTCTATTTACAAAACTTCTTGCAATCTGTCTTCTTTTAAACGAGTCTATTGAATGTTTATGATTCTATTTAACAGAAACTGTATTTTTCTAACACAATGCTTTCTATCAACCGAAGCACTGATCACAATCTATACTGTATTAACAAAATGTAGAGTAGTAATACCTTTTTTTCATAAGATAACCTCATTCTACGCCGTCTGGAATACAACAAGAACGTTTTCCTCTCGCCCTCTTGCCTAGTGACGTCTCAACCGACGGGTGGAGAGAACCCCCTCCCTACCTCCGATACACCCCTCCTTCTTGGAATAAACTGGTGTCGTCATAGCGGCGGCGGCGGCGCCAAATTCGTTTGTTGAACATGCGAGTGGTCACAGTATTTTACACGAAGTCCTTAGACATTTTCAAAATTATCAAAAAATGGCACCATCGATTTTGGTGAAATGTTGTTGTTGAATACTCTAAAGGAATTTTATAGGCAGGTCTCATATTGGTTAAAAACTGATTTTTTTGAAAATTTAAAAACATCAAATTTTTTTCGGCGTCTTCTTACAACTACAACTACAACTACAACCGGTGGACTGCAGTGCGGCGAGTGACGGCGACGAAGCTGCGACCTGCCGTGACGCGGTGACGGCGGCGCGGAACGGCGACGCAGCGGCGACGGACGGCGACGCGGTGACGGCGGCGGGGGACGGCGATGCAGCGGCGACGGACGGCGACGCGGTGACGGCGGCGAGGAACGGCGACGCAGCGGCGACGGACGGCGACGCGGTGACGGCGGCGAGGGACGGCGACGCGGCGGCGAGGGACGGCGACGCAGCGGCGACGGACGGCGACGCGGGGACGGCGGCGAGGGACGGCGACGCGGCGGCGAGGGACGGCGACGCAGCGGCGACGGACGGCGACGCGGTGACGGCGGCGAGGGACGGCGACGCGGCGGCGAGGGACGGCGACGCAGCGGCGACGGACGGCGACGCGGGGACGGCGGCGAGGGACGGCGACGCGGCGGCGAGGGACGGCGACGCAGCGGCGACGGACGGCGACGCGGGGACGGCGGCGAGGGACGGCGACGCGGCGGCGAGGGACGGCGACGCAGCGGCGACGGACGGCGACGCGGTGACGGCGGCGAGGGACGGCGACGCGGCGGCGAGGGACGGCGACGCAGCGGCGACGGACGGCGACGCGGGGACGGCGGCGAGGGACGGCGACGCGGCGGCGAGGGACGGCGACGCAGCGGCGACGGACGGCGACGCGGTGACGGCGGCGAGGGACGGCGACGCGGCGGCGAGGGACGGCGACGCGGCGGCGAGGGACGGCGACGCAGCGGCGACGGACGGCGACGCGGTGACGGCGGCGAGGGACGGCGACGCGGCGGCGAGGGACGGCGACGCAGCGGCGACGGATGGCGACGCGGGGGCGGCGGCGTGGGACGGCGACGCAGCGGCGACAGACAGTGTCGCGGTGACGGCGGCGAGGGACGGCGACACGGTGGCAGTGACGACGAACGGCGACACAACGGCGGACAGAGACGCGGGAACGGTGGCGAGAGACGGACTTTCACTACGTAATCGCGCAGAAGGTGAGTCTCTGGTCTTTCTGCAGGTTAATTGTAGGAGTATTTATAATAAAACTGTTCATTTCTGGAACACTGTAGAATCTTATAATGTAGATGTCGTGATAGGTACGGAATCATGGCTCAATGCGGAAATATTAAATGCTGAAATCTTTAGACAAAATTTTTTAACATTCAGACGTAATAGAATAGATCGCATTGGCGGGGGTGTTTTTATATGCGTAAAAGACAACTTGGAAGCAGTAGAGGCATGGGTGGATGACAAATTTGAAATAATATGTGTACACATTCGAGATAGAAATTCAAAAAACCAATGGGAAATTATAGGCGCGTATAGGTCACAGAAAGATGGACATGAACCGTTGCAAAGACTTGTAGAGCGAACCCGCGTAATCAGGAAAAGTGGGAAAAACGTCATTATCGGAGGAGACTTAAATTTACCGCACGCTACCTGGGAGGGGGATGTGGGGGCTGAAGGCGCCGCCCAACGCCTCGTTAACGAGTTGGTTTGGGACAACGGCTTAACGCAGGTAGTGACTAAACCGACACGCGATAATGCTTTACTGGACGTTTTCCTTATTAGACCGGTGGACAAACTTCTTTCCTGCGAAACTATTCCTGGCATTAGCGACCACAAAGGAGTCCTTCTAAAAATGTGCAGAGAGGGTAAGCGAAATGATCTCGTAAAAGAAAGAAAAATTTTTCAGTTTAATAGAACAGATGTTACAAACATGCAATTATATTTGAAAAGCAAATACTCAACTTGGGCTTCAAGCGGATGTACAGTAGAACAGATATGGTCAAACTTTAAGAACATTATTTTAGAATGCTTAGCAAAATTCGTGCCTACCAAGAAACTACGGTGCCATTCGGATCCGGTGTATTTCAACAAAGAAGTGAGGCGACTGAAAAGGAAGGTTAGGAAAGCGTATAGTAAACGTAATGTAAACAAGGAACAGAAAAATAATTTTCTACAATTATCTAAAGACTTACTAGCATTAAAGTTACATACCCAAGAAAATTACCTGAAATCAATTCTAAACGATCGATTGAACTGTTGGCAAAATTTCTTCAAGTATGTAAGACATAAGAAAGGGAACAAAGATAGTATTCCAGCAATCTGCGGAGCTGACGGTTCGTTAATTACAAATGACAGTGAAAAGGCGGCTTGTTTAAATAGGCATTACGCATCGGTTTTCAAGCCGAAGAATCAGATAACAGTAAATGAAACAACACCCGTAATAGAAACCTTTAGAGTCGATGCAGGAATTATTAGAAAAAGGATCGCAAAAATTAGGAGAAATAAATCTGTAGGTCCTGACGGAATACCAGGAGAAATACTAAAACTGGGAGGGGAAGCCATGATTCCTTACCTTGCTCGGTTAATGGACGTCACTATAAATAATAATACGATTCCTCAAAATTGGAAAGAGGCAATTGTAGTGCCGATTCACAAGGGAGGGGACAAAAGGATTGTCAATAATTACAGGCCTATAAGTTTGACATCAGTTGTATGCAAGCAGATGGAACACATGATTGCGGAATATATTAGACGAGTTTGGAATAAAACTGACTGGCTTTTTCAAAATCAACACGGTTTTCGTCCTAGCTATTCGTGCGACAGTCAGACTATTTCTTTATGCCAGGACATAGCAGATTCATTAGACGAAGGGAGTAGGGTCGACGCAGTAATATTAGACTTTTCTAAAGCATTTGATCTGGTTCCACATGGCCTTTTAATTGAAAAACTGTCAGAAACTGGATTAGATCACCGAATAATCTTGTGGATAAAAGAATTTCTTACGGGCCGAACTCAAGCAGTCAGAATAGGTGATAAACACTCATCAAAAGCCGATGTAACCTCTGGGGTCCCCCAGGGGAGTGTGTTAGGGCCATTGCTATTCTTAGCGTTTATTAATGATATTGCAACTGGAATAAAATCGAAAGTTAGACTTTTTGCCGATGATTGCATAATTTATAGGAGTATTGGCGCGTCTTCGGATGAAAATATCTTACAGAACGATCTTAACTGTTTATGGGACTGGGCGTGCAGAAATAAGATGGAATTAAATCCGGAAAAGAGTAAATTCATTTGTTTTACCAAATCTCGCTCGAATGTACACTCGAATTACAAGTTAGGAACTAACGATATTCCGCGTGTAAAAAACTGTAAGTATTTGGGTTTGGTCCTGCGTAGCGACTTGGGTTGGTCGGATCATATTAACAATACGGCGAAAAAATCGTGGAAGGCGCTGCACTTCGTAATGCGCATTCTAAAAAACAGTAGTTCGAATGCCCGATCCTTGGCATATTCTACACTTGTTCGTCCTATTTTAGAGTACGGAGCGGCCTGCTGGGACCCGTACAGAAAAGGGCAAATCGAGGCGTTAGATAAAATTCAAAAACGGGCCGGAAAGTTTGTAAATCATGGACGCGTTGATGGACGAGATGAATGGGAACCCTTATCTAAGAGACGGGAACGGGCGCGTTTATGCGTAATGTACAAGATATACAAAGGGGACTCAGCATGGGTAGACCTCAGTAAAAGATTACAGAAACCTGATTATAAAAGCAGAGGAGACCATCCCTGGAAAATACGATGTAGAAAGCAAAGAACTGATGTAGGCAAGTTCTCCTTTGTGAATCGCACTATTGTAGATTGGAACAAACTACCTGCAAAAGCACTAGAGACTCTTCCTTCTAATGTAGTGAAATTTAAAAATCTACTTAATTCTATGTAGATCATACTGAGACTTTTATCATTATTGTTATTATTACTATTATTATTATTATTGATATAATTATTAACACTTACTGGTTTTGATGTAACTTTTAAGTTATTGTTATTATTAGTTTTATTTTTATAATCGTTATTATTATTATTATTATTATTATTATTATTATTATTATTATTATTATTAATATGGTCATTCCCTTATACAGTGAAGTGAAGTGTAGTGTAGTGTGGTGGGGGGCATGGAAGGGGAGTGCAGTGTAGTGCAGCGCAGTGAAGTGATGTGAAGTGAAGTGAAGTGGAGTGAAGTGTTAAAAAAGCTTATAAATCAACTTACAGATAACTCAAAATTAATCTCTAATTCTAATTGTAATTACTTTTGTAAATATTCGTAATAGTTTTGTAATTGTCGTATATCTAGTTGTAATCATGTTTGCCACCGAGCATTAGCTCAAAGCGAACTTTAATAAATCTATCTATCTAGTTTGAACTATAATTATGAAGATACAATTTTTTACTTTCTCGTATACGAACGTATATACAAAGTAATATAAATAATATTGAGAAAGAAATGTAATGGTGCGCGAAAAAAGGCAGATTTTTGGCGGAAAATAATTCATTGCCGGGTTCTGGAATCGAAAAAGTGCATAAAATGCTAAATGCTAAATTAAAAGAAAAAATCCTTGAACACGGGGTGAAGCCACAATTCACTTTTTGTGGGTCCTTGATGCCGAAAAACAAATTCGAAGCAAATCGTCCGTCCATGCCTGACTGACCGTCGTGTATCTGTAAACGCTACTAACGTCTAAACCGTGCGTAGGATTTTTTTTCAAATTAAATAAACCCCTGTCCATGTGACTATAGTGGAAGCTCTGACATTTTGACAAACATTCTTTAAAATTTGGAGGTACTTTACATGAAGCCCCCCGGTCATTTTTAAAATTTTCACAAAATCGCTCTAAATTTCTTGTAAGAATAGAGTTAAATACACTTATAAAGGTGGCGTAGGTCCGATTTTCACGACTAACTCTAAATTCTCAAAAATTGCAAAAGTTCGATTTTTTCGGCGTCATCCCACAACTACAAAATTGAAGAGATATTTTTCCTTCACATGCAATTTGTTGTCCATAAGTAGTTCTGTTATTAAGTTCATGTACATTCTTTTGAAAATTTTAGCAGTTTTCTCGCAATATTGCGTGTAATATTTGCAATTTTAAAAAATAACAAGAACAATATTTTCTCAAAAATGGCTCTAAATCTTTTTCTTTAAACTTTTGATAGGGATAGTACTACATGCTTACTAAGTACGAGTTTTCAAATCATATTTCTTTCTTTTTTGCTTTTTCAAGATTTTTCCAATTCCCGGTTTTCACGAATTCCAAGCTCGCTCGCCACTTTGTTAAAATGTACTCTATTTAAAAAATACATTTATTTTAACACTTGAGACGTACTATAATTTATGTTCAAATTAAAATAGAAACGGGAGAGTGAGATCTTCGTACTTTTCTTTTTTACATCACTAGAATCACCACGACGTGTGTGTGTGTGTGTGAGCATGTAGAACATCGGCCTCACAGTTTCAACTTAATTAACTAACATTTGAAATTAAATCATTTGACGTTAATAGTGTCTTTTTTGTTTATAAAATAAATCCATCTCAGCTCAAATGCGAAATTATTTCTTCCATTTGATATCTTTCTTAAAGTACAGTACTGGAAGCATAAATTGATCGGGGCCGTCTGCGACTAAATTCAGCTTTTGCACGGCTTGGGCAGCCCGTGTCATGAAACGTCGCAGGCGGAGCTCACAAACCATCGTAGCCAATCTCAACGCAGCACATTGGGATAAAATGGACTAATTCTTGGCCAAAAGTCGAAAAACAAGTTGTAACATATCACAAATTAAGATGAATATAAGTATTTTAATGTATTGAAAGCATCATGATTCGCTATTATTACTCATGTTGGTTGTCCTGATTTTACGTACAAGGTGCTTGAAGTTGGCATTTCTGTTAGCAAGTTGTAAGGCGCGAGTGCCATACGTCTGATGGTAAAACATATTTTGTTTCTTGTAGCAGTATTTCGGAGTTGGAATCGTAGTTGAAGTATGGATACTGACAATGAAGGTAAGCTTTATTACTTCTAATAAGAAAAGTAGATGTAGTTATTCACAACGCGGAATATTCGTGCCTTAAACACATCCTGTAATAGTCATATTTTAAGTTATGTTCATGTTTACATTGACTTATAACTAATATACTGCCAATTGCTGCACTGAATCTATTTCTAAAGTGTCATTCAACTAGAGGAGATAATATTTTACATAATTTTAGCTGCCGCTATCTGCCGCCTTACACAAAATTTGCATCTTTTCAGGTGTGTGTCATATCAATCGAAAAGACCTATTCATTGTGTGGCATTCATCGGAGATAAAAAAGAGGCAAGAATGTGCAGTTCTGGATTATATTGTCAGTGAATGTAATGGTAATAATGTCTCTGAAGATCTTTTAAAGTATTTGAAGATAAAAACAAATTATTTTTGCCACAAACTTAATAGAAGATGGCAGGAAGGTCACCGAACTCTAGAGACGTTCTTATCAAAACATTCTGAATGGCTTTCTGGAGATTTCGTGAGCTCGCAGAGCAAATCGACTGAATCGCAACTCAAAGACAAAACTCAACCAGGGTGACCTGTTCGTTCCTACGATGAGAAATCTTGAGAGGTCCAAACGAAGAGTCACTGCAAAATTGTCCTTCTAAAAGTACTATCAGGCAGATTTAATGATGAATGCTGCAAGCATGTCAGCTCGGACTTCGGGGAAGAGAGATCTAGCTGTTGTTGAGGATCAAGTCCCTGGAACGCCAACCAGACCATCTAAAATTTAAAAAAATAGTATGCAATTCCCAAAACAAGAAACTACCAGTTGCATTATCCGACGAGGAGGCATTATGCTATTTGCTAGATAACAACTTGAGCAAGCAACAGTATATAAACACAAGGCTACTATCTAAAACTCACAATGCAGATATTTTCCCGTCATACGAAAAAGTGAAAAGAGCAAAAACAACATGCAGACCTTCAGGCTTACATGTCACAGATAGTGTAGCTAGAGTCCCCTTACAGTCCCTGTTACAGCAAGGAGAATAGTTCTTCTCCAAGATGATGTGATTATTCACCAAACAATGTTAACTGATACAACAGTGTGTAATGCACAACTAATTTGCAGTTCGGCTTTGATGGGAGCTCCGGACAAAGTGGCTATAGGTAAATTTATTCTTCACTTTCTGAGGCCTTGGAATCGACGATATTTGCCACAACACTCATACCCTTGCGCTTGGTGAGTCCAATTAGCATTTTATGGAACAATAAGACACCTCAGTCAGTCAGGTTCTGCAGGGCAATAAAATTGGAATATACAAAGGAAACCAGCAAGCATCTTCTCCAGGAAAAATTAAACATCGAGAAAGAAATTCATGATTTCAGCCAAGTGAAAATTGTGCTTAGCAATGGACAGACTACAAGGGTTCCATTAGTTCTATATTTGACATTAATTGATGGTAAAACTTTAAATATAATAACAGGAAATAGATCTAGTCAAACATTCCCAATTTGAGGCGCAAAACCTCTTCAAGTAAATGATGCGACAGAATTTGACGCACCCGAATTTTTGCCTAAGCCTCGTACTTTACAATTTGGGGTAAGCCCCCTACATCTTTGGATTAAACTTTTTGAATGTGTTCCGCACATAGCTTATAGAATAGATTTAAAAGTATGGCAAGTCAGAGGTGATGTAAATAAAAGTTTGTTGCTAAGACGAAAAAAAGCAATTCAAAAATGGTTTTGGGAAAAAATGCATCTTCATGTCGATAAGGTGAAAGATAATGGTAGACGGAAATACTGCACGACGCGCTTTTTCGGAGCCTGCAGTTTTTTCACGAATTACTGGTGTAAATGAAGACCTAATTCAGAGATTTAGGATTATTCTGATAGCTATGTCATGTCAATACAGCATTGACCCTGAATTATTTGGCAAATATTGTACGGAGACTGCTAAAGTATGCAGAAAACTATCATTGGTTTCCAATGCCTGTAAGTGTTCCCAAAATTATTATTCATGAAAAACACATACTTCAGCATACTATTCTGCCACTTGGATGCCTGGGAGAAGAAGCTTCAGAATCCAGAAATAGATTGTACAAAAAGAACAGAGAGACTCACGCAAGGAAAGACAGCAGAATCCACAACTTAACAGACATCTTCAACAGAGCTTTGGAAACATCGGATCCTATCATTTCGACTGTCTTCCTCCAGAACAGAGTCCAAAATAATAAGAAAAAGGAACTTCCACTTGAAGTAATTAAAATGCTCATTTGCCCTGTACCAGAATAAAGTTCACATGAAGCAACTGAGGAAATATCTGATCTTGTTGATGTGAGGATGATATGGAATAGATTCGTTCTAGTGATCAGAGTGAACATTACTTAATAATAATATGAGTGATGTCTATTTCTTTCACAACAATATGAACTCTTGTTAAATGAAAATACACATGAATAATTCCATAATAAAAGATTTTACGGGAATTTTTATTTCCTACCTTTTCCCGTCTGAAGATAGTACGTGTACATTAGCCGCCATCTTGAAATTATGCAACATAATATGGTAAATGTATTATGTTCTTTAAGTCTATATATGTACCAAATTTCAGGCGATTAGCTCTTCAGGTAACCGAGTTATGGCTTTTCGCCAAGGACAGTGCGCTTTCATCCCATAGTGCGCAGGGGGGAGTGCCATAACAAAACTACGTCGTAGAAAATGGAAGACGTCGCTAGTTCGGATGTGGAAGTATTTTTAAATAAAAATAAGTGGAAGAAACACTTGTATGTATATGAAAGATAATTCATTGAAATATATATGAACACATAGCACTTTACCACGGTTAACACATCTCTTTTTGAAGAAATTACATGGATATCAGATGAAAAACAATAATTTTAGACCAATTCATTTCTGATACACATTTTAATTCCAAAATTATTGTCCATACACAAATCATTAACTTTATCAAAAGTCCAGTTTACTTCAGATTTTTCGATAAGAAAAACGATTATAATTGCATATTTGCAATCGTTCATATATTTATTAAATTTGCAAAAATTGCAAAATACTGTCTTTCTCGTATCGATAGAGGACTTCTAGGGAACCATTTTAATAAAAGACAGTCAAATTCAAAGATCAACCGTAGATTTATCGTTAAAGTAACAAATAAACTAGATATTAAGCAATCAATTTTCATCTCTTGTCAAAACTGTTATTTTGCGATATTCAACTCAGGGACGATGTGGGGCACTCCCCGGCAGGAATAGCGCACATTTCGGAATTGTTTATAAAACTGTTAATTGTTGAAAAATTGTTAATCTGCAGTTTTCGGTTCTGGGACGAGAGAACCCTTCCCACTTTAGAATTGCAAAAATTGGAAATTGTTTATAATTTTACAAATTTTGCAATTCTTTTGTATTCTCTCTTCTCAATTCCCTTTACACAAGATGCAAAATTCCGCAATCCAACCGGAGCTATCGCCTTTCGTTTTCGAGATACGCAATTGTTTATAGGATCTTAGCTTCTGATGCCAACTCTCATTTGTTTCCAGACAATTCATTCGCTCTTGCAAGTCAAGTATAAAATTCAAACAGTTTTGCAGTGTCTTGCGTTCTGCTGATTAAATTGTATTAACCATATCCGACTTACGACAAATCGGTGGAAATTGTTGCTCATGAGCTGTTTTGTATTTTACGGAATTTAATTTCTATTCTTCATGTATCGTTGAAACTGAAGTTTAGATATTTTGATTCGTCCGTGTTTTAAATAAATTCTCCTGCAAATTTCAAAACGCCGAGACTAAATGTTGTACTGCAAATGTGAAGATTTCTTTCTGTATTATAATATTGCGATTATCAAATAGTGCGTCCTGTTATCACTATTAGTTTTAATTCAATTTTTTGCTTTTCATTTTGTTTGCATTTAATAAATTTTGTATTTCTTATATAATTTTGCTAATGTATTTTAGGAATGGCGTTTAACTGATGCCAATGTTATTCGTTATTTGAGTGAGATTGTAGTTTCCAAGTATAATAATAATAATGACTTTATTTATGTGGCGAGACTCGGGCCATTAGGCCCGCACTTCCGCCTAACCACGTAATACATAAATTTATAGATAAGAATTGAGATACATTTAGTAAATAAAAACAAGTAAATAATAATATTTAGTAATAAGTAAATAATTCAACTTACATATGTCATGCCTCTGGGCTCACAAACGCGACAAGAATACAACGTCCCAGCATTTGCCTTAAGCGACCGGGGAAAACCAGGGAAAACAAAGGCAGTGTGCATGCTCTTCAATATTGAGCAACAAAATAATATATTTAAGATAAGTTTAAAAACAAACAAACATTACTGACTCTGGATAACTGTAAAGACGTGCCCAAATATAAATTCTGAGAGATGTTAATTTAGCAATACGTATCAAATGTTAACAAAAAATCTCAAATACATTCATGAGTCATAAAAAACTGTATGAGAATGCACACAACCACCCGGCCAGGACGACGGCTTAGGGCCGATTTTAGGTTTCAACATCATGTACTAAGGGAAAAGACGCATTCAGTCAGAGCCATGACAAAATTAAACAATAATGAATTAGAAGTTACTAGTACATAATACAAAAAACTTTCTAACCCTATAATAGACTTAATTTAGACTAATTATACTATTGTTAACTAAATTAAGAACTAACTTAAGAAAACAAAGAAAAGAACAAAACTGTTAAAAAGCCCTATAAGGATTACATTTAACTTACAATTTTGAGCTCTTATTGAGATCGGAGAGCGGAGGAATACCTACATTGAGAGTGGACTCACAATATGCCAACTTCAGGGGAAAAAATCCACAATCTCGAAGGGAATATTGATGACTGAAATAAAAGATTGTAAAATGTCGCGTTCGTAATAGTTGTGACTGTCTATCAAATAATATCTTAGCAGAATCTACAGCAAGGGTGACCAGTTTTGCCCGCATGGACATTCGGGTTCCTATTTATGCCTCGCGGGCGCTGCCACTCAAAATCGTCGCTGCTGCGGGCAACGAAGGAAATTTAAGCGCGGAAACATCCCTGGGAGAGAGGTAACTGAATTACAAAGGGGAAGAATGTTTTCACGAGGTTCCTATTACATAAAACATAATAACTCCTTGTAAAAAGCGCTCATTAATTGGAAAATAGAAAAATTCGTAATGACAATTTTCTGTGAATAGAATTATACAGAGTCCCACCAACTATGGGCCACCTCATAACTTCTAAACGGCTCCCGATATCGAAATTTAGTTTTCGCTTAACAATGCGGAATCATGGGGAAAGTAATGTGCGGTAGAGATATAATGCG
The DNA here is from genome assembly GCA_011170035.1 of Teleogryllus occipitalis. Classification (NCBI taxonomy): domain Eukaryota; kingdom Metazoa; phylum Arthropoda; class Insecta; order Orthoptera; family Gryllidae; genus Teleogryllus; species Teleogryllus occipitalis. The sequence goes on from BLKR01005249.1 coordinate 49,124, forward strand.
AAATATTTTTAGTTTTCAAGAAATTTAATTATCTTTGTTTGTTTAAATGGAACCATGTATTTTTCCACTAGCGATAGATATTCATAAATAGACGAATTCAGTGATGTAACATTCGTTAATGTTTTGATAGTATATTGAGTATAAAATGATACTTTCAGACATGTGATTTTAAACTAAATGTACGAGATTTCCTGTTGCAACTGTCGCATTTGGGGAAGGTTGCCTTCGCGGCGTCGGCACTTTTGCGAGAACAGGAGAAAGGTCGCGAAGGACACATTTCCCCAAAGCGACACTGTCGACGGCTGCTAGAGGAAAAATTGCACTTTGAATTTCAAATCTCAAGTCTCATAAAATAAATATATAAAAACAGGTTAATACGTTTATATTATTATCGGTTTTTTACATGCTTTAGAATACAATTCTTAAGTGATCAGTAGTATCAGAAAAAAGTTTGTAAATATTTGATCGTTTTATAGGAATTGAAAAAAATGTCTTCGTGTAAGAATTAGTGCTATTTACTAATTTAAAAGAATTCAATGAAATGGAGAATTAGTCCACTACCAATTCGTGAACTATTTTTTTCATTTCATCCCAAAATAGCAAAAAATACTAATACAGTCTTAGCAATCTCCTTTAATTCATGTAATTCAAAGTTAATTGTGAATGAACTTAAGTTAATTAAGCAATTTAAATTAATTACATTAAGTTTTCCAAACTAAGGACTATTGAAATATTTTATTCAAGTTTCTCAAGAAAATGTTTCAGTCTATCAGAATAGAGATGCGAAGGTACACTTTCTCTAATTGTAAATTGGGAGTCAGAAAATAAACGGACGCAGAATATTGCCGGGAAGTGGGAAAGAATGAATATTATACAACACAGTCGCTTAATGTCTTCATTCGACGACTTTCTTGCAATCGAAATATCAACATATTTTAGAACATAGCATTAGAATTCAACTTCATTTTTTATCATAAAATACTAAATAAGTGGATTAAAAAGTTGGGACTCATCGGTTGTACGTACTTGCACTTTGGTTAGAACATAATATGTAATTTCAGAACAATGTCCATAATCGTTACACTACGCAAAATTGCGTGGAGTGGATAGTTAAGTGTTTGAAAGAATAACTGAAATAATATAAATACCATGCTCCTCAAAAACTATGGACAACCCGCATAACTTTCAACTGTGTACGATATCGAAATGCAGTTTTCGTCCAACAACACTGAAGCATAGGACAGGAAAAGTGCCCACAGGTATTGTTAGTAACATTTTTATTTTTGGATAAATTCAATCATCCTTCATTTTTTAAATAGAAGTTTATAGTTTTTCGTCTGAAATGAATAGAGCATCGAAGAGGGTAATAAAATTATTTTTTTCATTTTTTCAATATTTTGAAAAAAAAATATAGAGTAAGAAACTTACAGTGAGTGTAAAACGTCCTTGGACACTCACGCCCAAACTTCAAGATCAAGGGACCCTAGTCAAAAACAGATTAGAGCCCCTCCTATGTAGTAATAAACCAAAACAAAAAATAGCCAAATATTTATATTTCACCAAATAATTATACTAAAATAACTAGGACAATTTGGTTAACAGGGCTAGATATGTTTTTTTTTCATTTGTTTAGCTGAGGTTAGCCAAACTTATTACATAATGTTATGAAGTTAATGTAAGAAACAGTAATACAAATTATTAATTTTCAAGTTTTAGCAAATTTCGTGGGATGAATGTAGTTAAATGAATCGTAGTTGAATAAAATATCCACTTCACTGCAACATAGGGTTAACTGAGCCTCTTGTTGTGGTGAAGTGAATTATTAAAAGTTCAACACAGTGCCAACCTGGATGGCCGAGGTGGCTAAGAGCAAGTACAGACTCAGCACTTCGGTCCGAAGGGTCGTGGATTCGAGTCCCGCCTTGGGCATGGTTGTTTGTCCCTTGACTTTGTATGTGTTGTCGAGGAGGGCCTCGCGTTCTGCTGACCCCAGATCAGAGGAGCCCGCAAGTGTGTTGGTCTAGTGTATGGTCGAATATGCGTCCCATCGGGACGTAAAGGGTAACTGACTGTTGGCTGGAAAAAAGCCCTAAAAAAAAGTTGACCACAGTTCTTCGGCTATATTATAAATAGGGGTCAGATTTTAATGAAATATCATTTTTCCTTTTTCTTATTCGGAGTAATATAGACATACGTAGTATAGAGAAAGCTATGTATTTTTTAAAATTTATTTTACGTAAAAAAACAGTTAAAACTGCGTATGACGTGCTATGGGGAAAAGTGAATTGTGTGCACATTTTCAAAATTCTGTGATCCCTACACTAAGTCATATACTACTTAAATTTTGAAAACAGAAAAAGAAAAAAAAAGAAAAACAAAGAAAAAAAGAAGAAAAAAAAGAAAAAAAGAAAAAAAGAAAAAAAAACAATCTCCAATGTAATAAAATCTATTTTCAAGGATAAATAAGCAATACATTTTGGCTCTTATCCATGTTGTCCTTCGGAGTAATACTTCCTGCCGCGACAACATGGAAACGATAATTAGAATAATTGTATTTCCCAATGAATTCTAGAAGACGTGCACAGAAAATGAAGTTACATTTATGTCCAGCAGCTAAACAAGGGGCCATCTCAAGATTTGCTCAATGGATCAGGGAAACTGAACGAAAAACCTGATCGAGATGGGGGTATTGACCCGGAGGCTGTAGTACAATACTTGTTACAGGTGGTTCATACACATTTATACAGTCCAAATGGTAAATAATGCATTATGTATCAATGTTAAAATTAATGTTACTTTTCTTGTGATGCTCAGTATAGTCTCTAATTGTATAGAAACAGTTATGCAGCAGAAACGATTTCACTTGGATTTAAACTTTTCTATCGAATTTAATCGTTTACTGTCATCTGGCAAAGTGTTGTAAAATAATGTACATGTATTGTATGTGAATGTTTTGTAATGAGCTGTTGATACTGTCACCTGATGAATATGATTTCTACGTCGAGTGTTATAGTAATAGACATCGGCATTTTCTGAAAATATATTCTCGCCCTAAAGCAAGTCATTTTTGACAAAAACCACTGATTCGTAAATAAACAGACACGGTAATGGTAAAATACCTAGATTAATGAAGAGAGGCTTTCATGAATCACGTGGGTGGAATTTTGGTTATTATTCGTACAATTCGTTTTTGTAATCTAAAAGTCTGGGAGCTATAAGATGTATTTCCCCAGAATATTATGCCATATCTCAGGCGGGAATGAACATTTGCGAAATATACACAACGAACAGTATGAAGGCTGACTGAATTTGCAAGAATTCTGATCACGTAGCATAATGAACTTAATTTTGTGTTCAATTCGTTTAAATGGACGTTCCATTTAAGGTTTCACTAAAGTGAGAGACCTAAAAATTTTGTTGCCTTAACATCAGTCAATGGTACACGGTTCATTTTCAATGGAGCACAGAATTGTTTATTTGAAATTGAAAACTGCATTAAAACCGTTTTCTTTTCCTTTACTATTAATTTGTTATTTCGGAACCATTTTGAAACATCTGGCATTGTACTATTTACGGTTTCTTTTTTTTCTTTTAATTATTTATTTAAGGTCGCCTTATAATCGGCTAGGTCATTGGCGACCACAGTTACAATAATACAGTAGTTACAAATATACAAATATACATTAGTTGCACCATTTCATGGGATACACACATAGAGCCTTAATATTAATATTGTACATGGGACAATGAATAGTCATTAGCTAAATACTATTTATGAGATTAAATTTGGTGAGGAGTTCTATAATTTTCATGTGGCCGGAATCAGAATTGAATATACAGTGGAGATTGTCATTGATGTCGAGGTATGTTCTGACAGCCGACATTACCTGGCAATCAACTATAATGTGTTTAGTTGAAACTGGGAGGCCGCAATTTGGGCAAGGGTCAGGAGTAGCCTTTTTTAGCAGGTAGCTGTGACTAAGTTTAAAATGTCCTATACGGAGTCTTGTAATAACCACTTGATGTCTTCTGCTAACGGTTTCTTTATTGCAAAGAATGTTCGTATCATCCGCAAAGAGAACCGTTCTTCCGTTTCGAATCGTCTAGGACATATCCTTTACGTAAAGTAGGAACAGAATAGGGCCTAAAATCGATTCTTGAGGAACTCCACGTGCAATGAGCAATGAGTCGCAAAGGTGCGTTAGTAATGTTCCATTATTCCAGTAAGGTAGTTCAACTCTCTGAGGTCGTTGTTTAAGGTACGAACATAACCAATCTAGAGCCATACCACGGATTCCATATGAAGGTAATTTTAAAAGTAAAATGTGATGATCAATGACGTCAAAAGCTTTTGAGAGAGCTACAAATAACCCAACAGGTGCCTCGTTTTGATCCAATGATGAGGCGACATCTTTAAGAAAAGAAAATATAGCTGTTTCCGTTGATTTTGATTTTCTAAATCCATGTTGGCAATCTGAAAGCGCGTCGTGTTTACTGAGAAAGGTTTCCATTCGTACGTAAAAAATTCTCTCTAATATTTTTGAAAAAACTGATAGAAGAGAAATGGACCGATAATTTTGAATTTCATTTTTTTTTGCCTTTTTTGAAGAGCGGCTTAATTTTAGCTCTTTTGAAAATATCTGGAAACGTTCCGGTGCATAACGATGAATTAAATATGTGAGTTAACGGGTGTATAATGGCATACGCACAGGTCTTTAACAAAGAATCCGGGAATTCATCTAAACCGGACGAATATTTATTTTTTAGTTTACCGATTATTTTGAGAATTTCATAGAAAGAAGTTTCGGAAACGAACATCGTGTCTAAAATTTTGGGTGAACTGTCTGTTTTTGAATTTTGTGGCTGAAGACCCTTAGTGAGATCGGCAGCAATTCTCGAAAAGTATTGGTTAAAGAGATTAGCCACTGTTGCCGGATCGTTCACATTTATATCGTTATATTTTAAAACAACACTAGTGAAAACCCGTCAAAATTTGACGGTGAGATCTGAGATAAATGTAAAATACTGTGACCAGACTAATGTTCACAATACGTTGCATTGTTTGGATCTTCAGGGTATAACGAAGATGTTCTGTGATGTGAGTTCCCAAAATTTTGAACACATATGGCCCATGGGCAGGTGGCAATGCAATATCGGCGCCAAATTGCACAAAAGAAAGAGCACTATTATACTGACGGATATTATTTCTAAAGTTTTTTGATGTGTCATCATGTCCTATAAACAATTTTTATTTCTTCTGGCATATCGCTTGAAGGTAAACTTATTTTCCCAATTAAGCAACACAGAGTAAATCGTTTGCAGAATTTCTCTCACATGCGAAGTGCAAAGCAGAACAAAACTAACATTTCATAGACAACGACCCAGCAGAAAACGAAATGACCTCACTATCACGACACTTACGCTGACTTTCTCTTTCCCTGCGTCCAGTTAATGTACGTTTGCGTCTTTTTGGACGCGTGGGCAACGATTCGGAATTCGACATAACCTGTGAACAACTTCACTACTTCAGTACAACCGAGCAAAACACACTGTCCGAATGTTCTCTACAAAATACACCACAAAAGCAAATACATGCAAACTGTCAACGCCACAATGCAATAATTACACTGAAACAAAACCTTGATGAATTGTAAACAAATCTCAACAATCAAAACGAAACATCAAACAGCGCCACCATGAAGCATCTATCGACTCATATATATCGATTTTGAAACAGCCACCCTTTGGAAGAAAACAATTGACTATTGATAAGCGTACTATTAAAGAAATATTTAATTAATTAATTTACACACTAAATGTTGGTGAATCAACACAAACAATATCTGATAACACATCTAGGGGTCACATTCTTTCATTTAAAGGAAAAAATACTACAATCGGTTCAGTAGAAGCTCTAAACGAAGCCATGGCAAAATACCTTATTTTTTTAAATATATAGATTCTCTACGGGTTTTCTAGTTGATTTGGTAGTATTGTTTATTATATTCCACATTGCTTTTGTTTTATTATTTGAGTTCAAAATATCCTGATCGTTTTTCATGATTTTAGCCTGCCTTATGACTTTTCGTAACAATGTTTTGTATTTTTTAAAGTAGATAAGGAAATCTTGAGATACGTTATGACGTTTAGAAATGAAAGAAAGAATTCGTTTGTTTTTACAAGATGTCCTAATCCCTTGTGTTATCCAAGAATTGCTTTTCCGTGAAATATTTAATTTTCTTTTTTGAAGAGGAAAGCAAGTGTTAAAATGAAATGAAAGAGTTGAAAAAAAGAATTATGTTTGTCGTTTGTATCGTTTGTACGTAATGCTGCGTGAAAAAGGCGGCGGACTTTCGGCATAAAAAATTCATTGCCGGACCCTGATAACGAAAAAGTGGAAAAATACTGTTGCTAATTTAAAGAGAAAAAAAGTCTTCTAATACGTGGTGTAGCCAGAATCCCTATTTTGTTGGTCCTTGATGCCGAAAACCCAATTCAAGGCGAAACGCCCGTCTGTCCGTCTGCGACCAGTACTAGCGCTTAAACCATGCGTAGGATCTTTTTTCCAAGTTGAAGAAACACCTGTCTATCTCTAGTTGAAGCTTTGAAATTTTGAAAACCATTCTTTAAAACTTTGGGATACTTTACAACAAGCCCCACGGTCATTGTCGAAATTTTCTCAAACGTTTTGCTGAATGTTTACGACAAAGTAAAAATAAATATATAAATAAATACACTTTCACCCACCACTGAGTAGGTTACACGCAAAAAAGAACAACTATAGAGCCCGAATTCCTGCCCGTTAGAATGTAGTTGTAATGCTATTACATAAACGGGGTCCCACCAACTACGGACCGGGAGCGGTAGCTCAGTGCATCAACTTATACCACTGCAGCGCCTCTGACCGGGAGATCCTAGGTTCGAGTCCTGACGGCGCACACTGGTTCAATCGGGCCTAAAACTTGGCCATAATTGCAAATGTCAGTGGATTTGCGTAAAAATTGGTATCAAGGGGTTTTTGAGGTCGCTGATTTAGAATATCATTACGAAATTTAAAAATTCAAAATGGCGCCTTCAAAATGGTGGATCGACTTATTTAAAAACAAAGAAAAATGCATATAAAAATATACTCGTACATATGGGGCTCTGAAGTTCATTGATTTCAAATGTCATAATGAAATTTTAAAATTCAAAATGGCGGCTTCAAAATGGCTAACTGACTCATAAAAATGAGCCCAATGTGCGTAGAAATATGTATAAAATGGTTCTACTTGTTCCGAAATCTCATCAACCTCATCATTCTCATCATACAATATTCTGAGAATCTCGTCAGAATTGAGTCCTTTCCGAAACATTTTTCAACTCACTCAAAAGAAAGAAACTAAAATTGATTAGCAAATGATTCGCATTCGAATAAAGATTTCACCTAGGACGACCGCACTCTTGTAACACAGAACAGCAACTGAGATGTAACTCTCAACACCCGACGTCTGATACATGACACATTCTGAAACAGGACGTGTTCTTGACGATGAGTTCCACGAATTAAAAAGTCGTTGACACTACCTGGAATTATTGCAAGAGGCAAGGAGTAATACAGAATCTCAGCTGTTTTATCAAGCCACAAATGATAGCGAGTGTATAAAAGTCACCCATAGGCTCATTCGGTTAATCTGTTGAGTTTTGTAGTCCAAAAATATACGTAATAATAATAATAATAATAATAATAATAATAATAATAATAATAATAATAATAATAATAATGTAGTTATTACTGGCGATGCTCAATTATTAGTGAAAAATCACTAGTGGTTCCACAGCATCGCACAGATTTTCTCGTACTAGTTAAATTGATCGTCTCTTACTTGTCGAACTCTTAATTTTTGTTCCACCTCCTCCTCAGCTGTCATCTACTGGCGCCCAAAACACATTTTTTTGACGTTTTCTCGATTTTTCGGATATCTAATAGAACTTTTAAGAATAAAAATATTATAGAAGGGTAAAAAATGTGACTAAATGCACATTTTAATTGAAAGATTTAGAACCATTTTTTATGAACATATCGTTTTATCGTTTCTGAAAGGTCGTATTTTGAAGCACATTTGCTCTCAAAGCTTCATATTTTTCGAGAACTGTCATAAAAAACTGATTGCGGCAATTGTACTCACAAATGTTATAATGTATATGAAATGCCTGTAATGTAAATATTGACGTCATGAGAGACATTTTAAAAAAATTTATGATTAATTTTGTTTTAAACAGAAGATATGATAGTGGCATTCATGTCATGTTATCCTGTCCGTTTAGCACTATCCGTACAAAAAAAATCTGAAACCCTTTCGATATGTGTGTGTATATATATATATATATATATATATATATATATATATATATATATATATATATATATATATATTCAAACAAATGTCACCCATCTGTTGGGAACCAAATATCTATGTATACAGATCTAATTTCGTCGGCACTTATTGAATAAACAATATTTTATTTAATATTTAATTATGAATAATTAAATTAAAAGTTAGTCAGTAATACTTTGAGGTGACCACATTGAATTCACTTTTACACCTTAGTTACCCGTAGTTTTGTTTGTTGCGTCAAGAAAAGAAGAATCCTTAAAATACACTAAAAATCTGAAAGTACTCGGTGGCTTGGGTTATTATTGTTTAATCCCTCCAAAAATTTATATTATTAATTTTACTTCTAAAAGTAATTATCTGAAGGAGAAGTAAAAAAATTATTCCAAGAAATCAATTCCCTGTGGCATCGAAGAAACTGGGAATTCAATTCCCTGTGGCATCGGGGGCGATCTAGTGTTATATCTTACTACATAGCATTGTAGTAGAGTCACTTTAAAACTAAAAGATGCAGATATATACAGCTAAATTTATGTTATTCTGATTAAGGACATTCTACTTGATAAATAAAAATAATAATTGAGGCAGGAATACGCAGGACAAAAAATAGAATCTACGATATATACGAGTAACTTTGTTAAGCTACATGGTTTAGAATTCAACCGCATCATATATAAAAATATTATACACTTTTTCTTAAAAATATACTTAACTTATAGACATAAGTGTCTTATATTCACAAATACAAAAAGAATTCTAAAAATAATTTTTAACCCTTTTTTTAATTTCACGAATATCTTTGGCAAGAATCAACGAATTCGAGCCATTCGAGCTACGGTAACTTTACGACACCGTGTAGAAGACAAAAATAATTGAAATAAATTTCTGAAGCTAAAGTAGTATGCCCCAATGTCTTTCCAACGAGATTTGGTAAGTCAGAATTCCAAACCCGCACTTTGAATTTTGCAATTATGGCCAGGTTTTTGCCGCGATTAAACCAGTGTGCGGCGGCAGGATTTTCGGCACTAGCTTTTCAGCTAGGACGAATTCAGTCGCTGTCTGGAGAATTCTAGCGACCGGCTTCTCTGATCGGTAGTTTTCCGTGGTTTCTCCGATCAACGCCAGGCGAATGCTGGAGCAGTACCCTATCAAACGGGCCACGGACAGCGCGCGATCTGTCCTTCCTATTCCTTGTCCTATCCTCTCCCTTTACACAGACACTTACACTAACATGCACTACACTACCACATATCCCGGGAGACCGGTCGGGAGCTTAGAGCTTGTCCCAGCTGGGGCGGTGCCCTGCTGGTGGGAGAGTCCTGGTTAGGGGGAAACCCCACTAGCCGACGGTAGGTTGGTGCCGGATCTCGCCATCCAGCGGGGGGAAGATCACAGCCATCTCCCGAGAAAAAAACACGCACTAAACTAACGGGACTAATGACCAGAGCAGTTGACGCACCCGGAAACACGAAAAAAATCAATCAATCAATCAACCAACTATGGACCACCCGATAACTTCTAAACGGTTGAGGATATCGAAATGCAGCTTTTGCTGAACAATGTTGAATCATGGAGCTAGTAACAAGCCGTAGAGAAAGAGAATCTATAACATTTTTAATTTACGAGAAATTTAATCATCTTCGATTTTTAAATGGAACTATATAGTTTTCTCGCCAGCAATGGATAGACTATGAAAAGAGGGTTAAAATGATGTATCATTTGCTAATATTTTAATAGTAACTTGAGTATAAAATTAGGCTTTTTGACATGTGATTTGGAATTAATCGTGTAACCAATTTGGGCAATCGTGTAACCATAGGACTGCTGTTCATAAATGGAAAAGAAAACAGTGCACTTCCGTCTTATGCATTTCCTTGTTTGTGGCAGCAGTTGGCGCTATGAAATGAGAAACATTCTAATCAGTATGAGCAGCTGCGAATGCAGATACGCATTTTTGTTAAACTTTGGTAAATTTACACTGATAGAACTGTCAAGAGTATTTCAATTTTTTTATTGCTTCGTTCTTCTGGTAGTACGTGTTTAAATAGGAAGTTTAGTGACCGTGAATAATAAGAGAAAATGTCTACCTATCTATTATTTGATGAACTAATCAACGAATTACAGCGAAAATCGTTAAGCATTCATTCGCTTCCCATGTTTTAAAATGATGGCTTGTTTCTGCACTGAGTTCGATTTTTGTAAGTTTAAAAGTGACTATTATTATTATTATTATTATTATTATTATTATTATTATTATTATTATTATTATTATTATTATTATTATTATTATTGTCGTTTTCATGACAATATATTTTATTTCGTTCTTTTCGATTATCGTTGATTTGGAATTTCAGAAGGAAAGTTCAACTCAAATGAACAATTGGGAAAAATCTTTCATTCTGATCGTTAAAATTGATGTTTGTTCATGTTTTTCATGTCAAGATCGTGAATTGCTGCAGTTACGTCTTCATCCTGCACGGCCATCCGTCTCACACTCCTCTCTCCACAAAATAATATCAACGTCGCGAAGGCCACCCTACTAAAACGGCGACTGCTGTAAAGGCTGCCCGTTTACTTGAAAATCTCATGCCAAAAATCTAATTTTATACCCAAAAAACTCTTAAAATACTAACATATGATACATCATTTTATTCCAATATTCATGATCTATTCATTGCTGGTGAGAAAAAATATTTAGTTCCATTTAAAAAATCAAAGATGATTAAATTTTTCGAAAACTAAAAATATTCTAGGCAATTTTTCTACGGCATGTTACTTGCCGCATTATTCTGCATTGTTCAGCGAAAACTGCAATTCTATACTCTGAACCGTTTAGAAGTTAAGGGGGTGGTCCATGTTTGGAGGGACATCCGGTATAATATAAAGATTAAAAACCCTACGTAACATGATCGATGATTAATGAAAGAGATTGTAATGTACTCAGCGAATGAATAAGGATGACGAAAGACGTCTCGTAGTGGAAACCTCGAAATGTTTACTTTTCATAGCGTCAAATTCGGGTAGCTATATTTTCTTAATTACCCCAAAATATCCAAGCAGTTATTTCAAATTAAATAAAACTACAATTTTATTGACAATAATACTAACCTGATATGACTTTCTACAAACAATTATAAGGAGATGTGAGCTTCTTCATCCTAAATCGTTATTTTTAGTTTTAACGATTATTTTAATGTTTACTATTCAGATACACGAAGCACATTCGAAAGAGCACGATAAGTAAACGAAACTGAGGAAATTATGACTATTAGGCTGTAGTGGCTTCGTTGTTGAAATAAAGACTGATTCTTTCATATGATGAGACATTGTTTCGTTGAGATGACCTTGGCATTAACGCATTTCGGAGACTGGGATATTTCCATGATTTTGACGAGATAACGGTGACTTGAAACAATCCACTTAGATTCGGAGGGTGGTATCAAATAGCATTGGCGAATGGAAAATAATGCTTCTAGGAATTGTTATGAACTTGGAATAATTGAATTTAAAAAATATATTTTAAAAATTTTGCACCTTCATTGAAATTTACTTAACCACGTACGTAAGTCCACATTCCTTCAATTACAAATGTCCATAAATAAACATTCGTCAATACTCTACTATAACAGTATTATTACGTTTTCGCATACTCTATGATATGTGAAGAATTGGCTTCCTAAGAAGGTGGATAAAGAATTTTCCCGGTAAAGCAGTGTTATGATTAATGCTTAAAACAAGCTCTGCTATTTTGCCTTTAAACGTGTGGAGGAAGAAGGAAATTTTCATGGGGAAGTATTTCTAGAAGCCAGTTGATAGCTCTTTCTTATACCCAACTTAAAGATTGTTCGGTAGCCGACTCGAGTAGTATTTTAAAATGGGGTAATTGTTAAAAAAATGAAATTTAAAGTATTTAGAATAAAATGAAATATTAGAGCTGAAAACCAGGAATATCTAACCAGCAACAATTTTTATGTCCATATATGTAAATGTTGTGGCCGCATGTCCCCTCCACCCCTGTTAGGAATTTCAAATGTATCTCGCGGAGAAACTAAGTGAACCGGTGCAAAACGGCTTGTAGAAAAATCTTGCGTGCAAACTGCGTAAGGATTGACTTCCAAAAAATAAAAAAAGGATTTGTTATGAGATGCTAATTTCTTATAAACAATTACGTATCTCGAAAACAAAGCCGATAACGTCGATCGGATTGCGGAATTTTGAATCTCGTTTAAAGGCAATTTTTCAAAAAAGCAATAAATTTTTGTTGCAAAATTTTAAAATTTATAAACAATTTCCAAATTAAAATGAAGAGGATTCTCTGATGTCCCAGAACCGAAAACTGCAAATTAACAATTTTGCAACAATTAACATTTTCATAAACAATTCCGAAATGTGGCCTATTCCTGCCGGAGAGTGTCCCCAAATTATCTCTAAGTTGAATATCGCAAAATAACAATTTTGACAGGAGATGCAAATTGATTGCTTAATATCTAGTTTAATTGTTACTTGAATATAAATATATACACTATGTTTTACTCTCTTTTTCTGAAATAGAAGTCATCTATCGCTTTGAGAAATACTATTTTGCAATTTATGCAAATTTAATAAACATATGAACAATTTCAAATATGCAAATATGATCGAAATCTTATCAAAAAAACTGTAGAACTGGTCATTTTTTAATATTCATGAATTGTGTGGACAATACTATTAGAATTAAAATGTGTTTAAGAAATAAATTGGTCTAAAATAAGCGTTATTTTATCTGATATCAATGTAATTTCTTCAAAAAGAATTGTTTTAACAGAAGTTAAGTGCTATGTGTTCATACATATTTCAATGAATTAACTTTTATATACGTTCAAGTGTTTCTTGCACTTATTTTTATTTGAAAACACTTTCACATCAGAAACTAGCTGCGCCCGCCATTTTCTACGACGAAATTTTGTTAGGGCACTCCCCCCTGCGTTGAGATTGGCTACGATGGTTTGTGAGGCTCCGCCTGCGACGTTTCGTCATGACAAGGGCTGCCCTAGCCGTGCGAAAGCTGAACTTAGCCGCAGACGGCCCCGATCAATGTTTCCAGAACTGTACCCTCTCCCTCAGAAAAAATGTCGTTCAAAATTCTATCTTCCACACCGCGCCGACAAACTTGGACACCCCTCGGCCTGAAGAAGGGCAGGGGGAACGACTAGTTGACCAATCGCTAGCAGGTAGAACCACCGTTGTCTGTGATTGGTGCAACATCCCAAGGGGCAGAAAGATCGCTGTCTCAGGGGGAGGGGGCTAGTTCGTTTACGTACGAGACGGAAATATCGTCATATTTCCCTGCCGAAGGAGGTAGTTTGCCTACGCGTACGCCACGATGAAAAAACTATTTCTAAGCGGGGTTTTCCGTCCGGAATGATTGTCTATAGACCAGTAAATATTTATCATTTTAGCAACAATTATTCTAACTTTTAGTAATCGATTTGTAACTCCTGACAAACTGCTATTTTGAGATATTCATTTCAGGCACAATTTGCGGAGCCTTCCCGGCCGTTCTAACGCATATTTCGAATTTGTTTATAAAATTATAAATTGTTGCAAAATTGTTAATTCGCTGCTTTTGGTTCTGGGACATCGGGAGACTCTCCCCCCTTTAGATTTGCAAAATTTGGAAATTGTTTATAAATTTGCAATTGTTGCAAATTTTTTATTGTCTAATCTGAATGGCGTTTAAATGTGATGCAAAATTCCGGAATCCGTTCGGTGCTATTATATCTCGTTCTCGAGATATATGTAATTGTTTATAAGAAATTAACATCTTAGTAGACCCCATTTGTTTGCGCTTAATTCATTCGCGCTAGCAGAATAGCGTGGGATGGGCATACTGAAAAAACAGTTCTCCAATGCCGCGCTTTTGCCTGCCACATACGCTTAAAATGCACTTGCTTGTAAACAAATTCTGTGGCCAATTTAATTATGCTAAATTCGTATTTTTACGGCGAGTATGAGCATAACTTTTATTTGGTTTTTATATTCTCTTTTAAGTTCTACAATTTGCAAGTCGATATATTTATCAAATAGGAAAGAAATTGATTATAAAAAAATATTTTTCAAGGTGCATTACGCCCAAACAATTGTTTCTGTTTTTCTATCAAAGGGATGTTGAGCAACCGAATAACTGTATTATTAATTTTTTAAGTCCCCTGTTAACACCGAGAGTCAGAAACTATTTGTTCCTCTTGTTTAACCATTACCATTAAAAAATAGGGAAACATATTGCTTAGCTGTTTGCTATAAACTGCACTGGATTGGATGAATGTAGTGTTAAGGTTTTCAAATACAGAAATATTCAATTTTGTGTTTTGAAAGATCACATGAGTAGAATCACACATGACAATACTTACACAAGTACAGAAATTTCTATATAAACGTATATAAACTTTAAGTTAATATTTTCAATTCAATTTATCATTCCTTTCTAAAACTGTTAATTTGATGATTTCAGTGTATAATATTCAAATCAGAGCTTTCTGTGCTAAATCTACGCATTGTTAATACATATTTTTTAAAAACATTAATATATTTAATATACATTTAAAAGGTTTTTAGATTGGCGAACTTTTCAATGAAATTTCATGAATTCCTAAATGCTTGAAAATAAATACTTGTAAAATTAAATAATTGTAGCGTGTAAAAATATAACAAAATCACGTATTTGGTAAAACGAGTTGATATTACTAAAAGAAAGCAAAACAGATGTTATAACAATTCAAAGAGATTTAGCGTTTGTTTAGAGTTTAGTAAATATCAATGCACTAGCATTTCCCAGTGAAAATACATAGAACGAACATGGTGGTCAAGTGATATGACCTTCCCAACACAGACTACATTTCAGTATCGTCAGAGTTCGAAGGTGGTTTGTTGGCCGCCATTCTACGAATCTATCAAAACCTTGAATTTTGCACGACCATCTGTACAGGGAGAACGTAGCGATTTATTAAACGAAAACGGGCCATTCGAGGTATCTATTGTGCACTCTTTGAAAACGTTTAACCATTATAAACTATCCCTAAGAAAAATATCAAATAAACAATGTTAAAGGTCACCAGCTTAACATTGCCTTTACTATTTGAATGTTTTCAACATTCCCAAAACCAACAGAAAACCCATGTTTTTACAGGTTATTATAAAACCAATTCAATAAATATAAGCATTTATTCACGTTATTATTTTTAAAACACTCAAATATCTACGACGTTATTTGATTCATGTCTTCATCGAAGATCTGAGATTAAAAAACTGATAAGCAGAGAAAATTAAAGTAATTTTGAGTGTATTGATGAAGTTGAATGATCAAATGAAAAACAATGTTTCTTGCTTCATATAATGCTATCGTGTTTAACAGACATGTAATTACACATGATACCTATATTTAAACATCCAAACTAATGAAAATATTCAAAATTAAAATCATCAATAAAACGTTGATTCCTCAGCAAGGATTATATTATTAAATACTTTTTTGAGATTCATGTGCTCCTGTGTGAATAACGTAGTAAACGTGATTAGGATGATCCAGTTTCTCAGAATAATACAAAACCTGCTAGACACATACACTAAACATAATAGTTGTCAAATAGTTATTTACGACATGAGTATCATAAGATATCTTATTACAATACGAAATTGGAGAATTATCAAACAAGACTCTTTAGCCGAAATTGTTAACTAATTGAATATTGTAATATAATGTTACTATTTGAATATCATAGAAAGTAAGACGCAATTTGTCAAAACTCATGTGAACTATAATTTTTCTTTAAATTTTACTCCTTATCCTGCGAAAGATGAGTGACAGTACTTATGTTAACAGTTCTACTGCCATGGGTTTAATTAAGTAGTTAACAGTACGCAAATTATTGTTTTTGGTTTTAAAGAAGCATGGATATACAGAGTATCGGGGAAGGAAACGTCAAAAGTTTGAAAAACGTTGTTTAAACAATTTTAATCATACTTTGTCTAATAAAATACATAGATATTTTGAATGTCTGAGCTGCAATAAACACGCAAATTTCGGTTTGAAAATATGATTTCTACGCAAAACTTTGCATTCTAGAATCATGTAAACAGACCAGAAACATGTAACATCTTTATTATTAACAATATAAATTAATATATTAGTTCAGAAAAAATTAACCGAGAAATAAAAAAGCAGTCGAACTGTGAAAATTGGGTGCTTTTTTATTTCTAGGTTAATTTTTCTTTCTGATCAAATGTATTCATTTATTTTGTTAATCATAAACAATGTAGATATTAATGAAGTGTTTATATGCTTCTACAACGCAAATAGTTGCCTAGAAAACATATATCCAAACCAACTTTTGAATGTTTATTGCGGATTAGCCATTTGGAATATCCGCGTAGTTTATTAGACAAAATAAGCTTAAAAATGTCTAAACAGCTATTTTTCGAAGATTCGACATTTCTTCCCCGAATATCCTGTATATAAAAGGCTTGATTTCTGTTGGTACGCGACGGAACGGCGTTCCGGTTCTTTTGAAATAATTATGAAATTATATTATATATAAGTAGCTATTGCTATTATATTAATAATTAATTTGAGGCGCGTTTCGGGGCCTAAGAATTTAAAAATAAAGGATATATGTATCATAATAACTCTTATGACGACACTGTTCTCAGTTACGTCAAGTTTTAATTTAGAGAATCAAAGTGAATGGTCTAAGTTTACTCACCTAAATAAAGTTTATCTTACTATACATACTATTTAGAAAGTGTTTTATGTTCAAAACAAGTGTTGCCTCAACAGCATATATTTTCACGTATTATTCGTAATTGCTATGCAATATTCAATACGGACCATGTGAACCTGCAAAAAAGAAACAAAAAAAAGACCTACTGCAGCAGAAAATATTTTCTACTCGTCGGGATTCGAACTCGGGTCTTTAAAGTTAACTCACTTGACACGGTTCCCCCTCACCACCAGGTACACGACAGGACTACCTCCTTTCCGATGCGAAAAGAAAGTGAAGCATTTGCAGTTTTTTAAAAAAAACAGGGTGTTCAATTTATCTTAATACAAGATCTATTTTTAAAAAGAGTTTTCATTAAACAAAAATCTCCAGCGTTCATATTGTTTTTCGACAATGTTATAAAGATCAGTCGGAGCAAACAAATGGAGTCTACTAAGATGTTAATTTCTTATAAACAATTACATATATCTCGAGAACGAGATATAATAGCGCGAACGGATTCCGGAATTTTGCATCACATTTAAACGCCATTCAGATTAGACAATAAAAAATTTTGCAACAATTGCAAATTTATAAACAATTTCCAAATTTTGCAAATCTAAAGTGGGAGAGTCTCCCGATGTCCCAGAACCAAAAACAGCGAATTAACAATTTTGCAACAATTTATAATTTTATAAACAAATTCGAAATATGCGTTAGAACGGCCGGGAAGGCTCCGCAAATTGTGTCTGATATGTATATCTCAAAATAGCATTTTGTCAGGAGTTACAATCGATTACTAAAAGTTAGAATAATTGTTGCTAAAATGATAAATATTTACTGGTCTATAGACAATCATTGTGGACGGAAAACCCCGCTTAGAAATATTTTTTTCGTCGTGGTGTACGCGCAGGCAAACTACCTCCTTCGGCAGGGAAATATGACGATATTTCCGTCTCGTACGTAAACGAACTAGCCCCCTCCCCCTGAGACAGCGATCTTTCTGCCCCTTGGGATGTTGCACCAATCACAGACAACTGTGGTTCTACGTACTAGCGATTGGTCAACTAGTCGCTCCCCCTGCCCTTCTTCAGGCCGAGGGGTGTCCAAGTTTGTCGGTGCAATGTGGAAGGTAGAATTTTGAACGACATTTTTCCTGAGGGAGAGGGTACATAGTTCTGATTTTGAAAGATAAAATAAGTTTTGACAAAAAGAAGTTACCAATGAAAGTGCATTTTAATACATATCAATTTCAAAATAATGGTTTGAATCGAAAAACAAGTGGAAATAGCAAAATTCATTATATACTTTAATTGAGAAAAAATAAGCGTAATGTAAGTATGCCATCTTCAACTGCATTGCGTGATTAATCATAAATCACAAATGGAGAAATTCACGCCGTGAGAGAACTGCAAGTCTGTATTTTCCAATTTATTCATGGCTACTTTACAATCAAAGGCATTTACCAATTAAAGGCAGAATCAGAAATATTTACCAATCAAAAGCATCAAATTCTGATGTCACTGCAGTTGCCGATATTTAAAAAGAAAGTAAATCTCACAGAGCAAAGCAAAATAAAATTGAAGAGCGCCATTGCTTCTTTGCTTATGTATCGTGTGTGCGGCTCTGTGTCTTCCAGTGTTGTGTGCTCCTATTGCGACTGGTTTCTTGCTACTGCCGCTGCTGTTGCGATCTGATGCGAACGATCACACGGCAACGTGTCTGCCGCCCGCGTAAGCGGCAACATCGCTCTGCGCCACCCCCAGCTGTCGAGGAGGAGAGAGCACGAAGTCTTGGGGGAGAACAATAAAGAGAAATGATGGATGTCTTTCTCGAGGAGAATTAATAACAAATGTTAATTGTAACACGTTCTTAAGCCTCTTACGATTTTATAGAAGACAACAAAGATTTACTGCAATTGCCAATAGAGAAAAAAGAATAAATGTGTATAACTGGAGGTTTTACAAATACAATTGTATAAAAATGTCTGTACTTTAAATATTATCATTCTACAAATGCAATAATGTATAAAAATGTCCGTAATTTAAATATTACTAATGTTAGAGATATTTTAAAACAGATGTATTCATGTAATTTTTGAGAAATATAAGAATATTATAGCGTTTATATAAATCTGTTCAAAACGTTTTATGAAAAATATTTGCAGCCGTTTTGCAAACTTTTCATCTCATTTCCATAGAAAACTTCAATTTTTCAGAAACTTCACTACAAATCATTTGAAGCACGTGTACTCACAAATGAAATAATACCTATAATATACATACATCCCAAAATTTAAATATGTAATGTAAAATATATTTAAAAAAATCTGCTTAATTTTTGAATAGTCAAAAACCAAAAAAGGTTGTTATTCGGTACATTTAATACATTTTAAAATAAAAGTCAATGAAAACACTTTGATTCTTTTATAAGAAAATTCACCATAGGGAAAAATCGAAATTTCATCGATTTGAGATATTTTAAGCGTCCTGAAAACGCGCGAAAATTTTTAGTTGATTTTCATATATCACACTGAATTTTATCTATAAAAATCAAAATTGGTTATCTTCGATGGTGTTTCTAATTGTTGACATTGCGTCTTCGTATCATTGACACTGGTAAGTTTACGTGGAATAGATTCATCTGAGATGCTACAATCAGTGTATCGCGAAAAAAACTAACTTTGGAATATTTAATTTTTAATTAAAATTATCACACTCACCGTAACTTCAGAGAGGTCCTTGAAAAAAGGGTAGCACTTGTTTTTTGCCCTAGAAGCTGAGGCCCTTTTTGTTTTTCGCATTGTCACAGCTTTCAATAATATTCCTCGTCCAAAATGCCAATGCAGGACAAACATTTTATCAGTACTTACTTTACGACACAATTTGCAAAACAACAGTTTCATCCGTTGTGAAAATGTCCGTTGCACATTCATTCACTAACTATTGTAAAAAACACGTCTTACAGGTTCTGCTTTCAACATCTTCAATACACTGGGTACACTTTAATACGCTGCTGTTTACGTTTTGAAGATAAGAAGGTTCCCTCAGCGAACGACGCAAGCTGTTCGAAGCTACTGTTCGAGTGAAGATCAGTTTGCACACTTTTCATTGGGAGTGTTCTTTCCCGGAAATCTGTCTTCATTTAACGCGAAATCAGTTGAAACGACAATGACGCTGATAGAAGTTCAATGCAGTGTTGCCATACGTACCACAATCCTGGTATTTTTCCCGCACAGAGGAGGAGTTTTGAAATACATTTAAACGTTTATTCTTATTTCTGTTCCGCGTAATGGAAATTCAAGAAATATCTTGAACGAAATACGAGAGTAAATAGACAGAAACATATGTTGAAAAGTAAACTTCAATCTATAAAGTAAATAACAATAATATTAATCGAAAAAATGTTTTAACATTCAATTTTAAATAATACCAGTTTCACATGAGGCACAAAAAAATATTTCCTTTGCAATGTACCCTCTCCCTCAGAAAAAATGTCGTTCAAAATTCTATCTTCCACACCGCGCCGACAAACTTGGACAGCCCTCGGCCTGGGGGAGGGCAGGGGGAGGGACGCGTTGACCAATCGCTAGCAGGTAGAACCACAGTTGTCTGTGATTGGTGCAACATCCCAAGGGGCAGAAAGAACACTGTCTCAGGGGGAGGGGGCTAGTTCGTTTACGTACGAGACGGAAATATCGTCATATTTCCCTGCCGAAGGAGATAGTTTGCCTGCGCGTACGCCACGACGAAGAAAATATTTCTAAGCGGGGTTTTCCGTCCAGAATGATTTTCTATAGACCAGTAAATATTTATAATTTTAGCAACAATTATGCTAACTTTTAGTAATCGATTTGTAACTCCTGACAAACTTCTATTTTGAGATATTCATTTCAGGCACAATTTGCGGAGCCTTCCCGGCCGTTCTAACGCATATTTCGAATTTGTTTATAAAATTATAAATTGTTGCAAAATTGTTAATTCGCTGTTTTTGGTTCTGGGACATTGGGAGACTCTCCCCACTTTAGATTTGCAAAATTTGGAAATTGTTTATAAATTTGCAATTGTTGCAAATTTTTTTATTGTCTAATCTGAATGGCGTTTAAATGTGATGCAAAATTCCGGAATCCGTTCGGTGCTATTATATCTCGTTCTCGAGATATATGTAATTGTTTATAAGAAATTAACATCTTAGTAGACCCCATTTGTTTGCGCTTAATTCATTCGCGCTAGCAGAATAGCGTGGGATGGGCATACTGAAAAAACAGTTCTCCAATGCCGCGCTTTTGCATACTTAATACCCTTAAAATGCACTTGCTTGTAAACAAATTCTGTGGCCAATTTAATTATGCTAAATTTGTATTTTCACGGTGAGTATGAGCATAACTTTTATTTGGTTTTTATATTCTCTTTTAAGTCCTACAATTTGCAAGTCGATATATTTATCAAATATGAAAGAAATTGATTAGAAAAAAAATGTTTTCAAGGTGCGTTACGCCCAAACAATTGTTTCTGTTTTTCTATCAAAGGGATGTTGAGCAACCGAATAACTGTATTATTAATTTTTTTTAAGTCCCCTGTTAACACCGAGAGTCAGAAACTATTTGTTCCTCTTGTTCAACCATTACCATTAAAAAATAGGGAAACATATTGCTTAGCTGTTTGCTATAAACTGCACTGGATTGGATGAATGTAGTGTTAAGGTTTTCAAATACAGAAATATTCAATTTTGTGTTTTGAAAGATCACATGAGTAGAATCACACATCACAATATTTACACAAGTATAGAAATTTCTAAATAAACGTATATAAACTTTAAGTTAATATTTTCAATTCAATTTATCATTCCTTTCTAAAACTGTTAATTTGATGATTTCATTGTATAATATTCAAATCAGAGCTTTATGTGCTAAATTTACGCATTGTTAATACATATTTTAAACAACATTAATATATTTAATATACACTTAAAAGGTTTTTAGATTGGCGAACGTTTCAATGAAATTTCATGAATTCCTAAATGCTTGAAAATAAATACTTGTAAAATTAAATTATTGTAGCGTGTAAAAATATAACAAACTCACGTATTTGGTAAAACGAGTTGATATTACTAAAAGAAAGCAAAACAGATGTTATAACAATTCAAGGAGATTTAGCTTTTGTTTACAGTTTAGTAAATATCAATGCTCTAGCATTTCCCAGTGAAAATACATAGAACGAACTTGGTGGTCAAGTGATATGACCTTCCCAACACAGACTACATTTCAGTATCGTCAGAGTTCGAAGGTGGTTTGTTGGCCGCCATTCTACGAATCTATCAAAACCTTGAATTTTGCACGACCATCTGTACAGGGAGAACGTAGCGGTTTATTAAACGGCAACGGGTCATTCGAGGTATCTAATGTGCACTCTTTGAAAACGTTTAACCATTATAAACTATCCCTAAGAAAAATATCAAATAAACAATGTTAAAGGTCACCAGCTTAACATTGCCTTTACTATTTGAATGTTTTCAACATCCCCAAAACCAACAGAAAACCCATGTTTTTACAGGTTATTATAAAACCAATTCAATAAATATAAGCATTTATTCACGTTATTATTTTTAAAAAACTCAAATATCTACGATGTTATTTGATTCATGTCTTCATCGAAGATCTGAGATTAAAATACTTATAAGCAGAGAAAATTAAAGTAATTGTGAGTGATTGATAAAGTTGAATGATCAAATGAAAAACAATGTTTCTTGCTTCATATAATGCTATCCTGTTTAACAGACATGTAATTACATGTGATACCTATATTTAAACATCCAAACTAATGAAAATTTTCAAAATTAAAATCATCAATAAAACGTTGATTCATCAGCAAGGATTATATTATTAAATACTTTTTTGAGATTCATGTGCTCCTGTGTGAATAACGTAGTAAACGTGATTAGTATGATCCAGTTTCTCAGAATAATACAAAACCTGCTAGACACATACTCTAAACATAATAGTTGTCAAATAGTTATTTACGACATGAGTATCATAAGATATCTTATTACAATACGAAATTGGAGAATTATCAAACAAGACTCTTTAGCCGAAATTGTTAACCAATTGAATATTGTAATATAATGTTACCATTTGAATATCACAGAAAGTAAGACGCAATTTGTCAAAATTCATGTGAACTATAATTTTTCTTTAAATTTTACTCCTTATCCTCCGAAAGATGTGTGACAGTACTTATGTTAACAGTTCTACTGCCATGGGTTTAATTAATTAGTTTGCAGTACGCAAATTATTGTTTTTGGTTTTAGAGAAGCATGGATATACAGAGTATCGGGGAAGGAAACATCTAGAGTTTGAAAAAAGCTGTTTAAACAATTTTAATCATACTTTGTCTAATAAACAACATAAATATTTTGAATGGCTGAGCTGCAATAAACACGCAAATGTTGGTTTGAAAATATGATTGCTACGCAAAACTTTGCATTCTAGAATCATGTAAACAGACCAGAAACATGTAACATGTTTATTATTAACAATATAAATTAATATATAAGTTCAGAAAAAAATTAACCGAGAAATAAAAAAGCAGTCGAACTGTGAAAATTGAGTGCTTTTTTATTTCTAGGTTAATTTTTCTTTCTGATCAAATGTATTCATTTATTTTGTTAATCATAAACAATTTAGATATTAATGAAGTGTTTATATGCTTCTACAACGCAAATAGTTGCCTAGAAAACATATATCCAAACCAACTTTTGAATGTTTATTGCGGCTTGGCCATTTGGAATATACGTGTAGTTTATTAGACAAAATTAACTTAAAATTGTATTAACAGCTATTTTTCGAAGATTCGACATTTCTTCCCCGAATATCCTGTATATAAAAGGCTTGATTTCTGTTGGTACGCGACGGAACGGCGTTCCGGTTCTTTGGAAATAATTATGAAATTATACTATATATAAATAGCTATTGCTATCTATATATTTAAAAAAATAAGGTATTCTGCCTTATTTTTGCCTTCGTTTAGAGCTTCTACAGAACCGATAGTAGTATTTTTTCCTTCAAATGAAAGAATGTGATCCCTAGATGTGTTATCAGATATTATTTGTTTTGATTCAACAACATTTACGGTGTAAATTAATTAATTAAATCATTCTTTAGTAGTACGCTTATCAATAGTCAATTGTTTTCTTCCAAAGGGTGATTGTTTCAAAATCGATATACATGAGTCCATAGATGTCAATGCTGCTTCATGCTGGCGCTGCGTGATGTTTTGTTTTGATTGTTGAGATTTGTTTACAATTCGTCAAGGTTTTGTGTCAGTGTAATAATTGCATTGTGGCGTAGACAGTTTTGTACTTGCGTTTGTGGTGAATTTTGTAGAGAACATTCGGACAGTGGGTTTTGATAGGTTGTACTGAAGTAGTGAAGTTGTTCACAGGTTATGTCGAATTCCGAAACGTTGCCCACGCGCCCCAAAAGACGCAAACGTACATTAACTAAACGCAGGGAAAGAGAAAGTCAGTGTAAGTGTCTTGATAGTGAGATCATGTCGTTTTCTGCGTGGTCGTTGACTATGAAATGTCAGTTTTGTACTTCACATATGAGAGAAATTCTGCAAACGAGTTTACTCTGCGTTGCTTAAATGGGAAAATAAGTTTATCTTGAAGCAATGTACCTGAAGAAATCAAAGTTGTTTATAGGAGATGATAACACATCAAAAAACTTTAGAAATAATATCCGTCAGTATAATTGTGTTCTTTCCTTTCTGTCATTTGGCGCCGATATTGCATTGCCACCTGGTCATGAGCCATACGTGTTCAAAATTTTGGGAACTCCACATCACAGAATATCTTCGTTATACCCTGAATATCCAAACAATGCCACATATTGTGAACATAAGTATGCGCACAGTATTTTACATTTATCTCAGATCGCACCGTCAAATTTTGACGGGTTTTCACTAGTTATATTAATAATTAATTCGAGGCGCGTTTCGGGGCCTAAGATTTTAAAAATAAAGGATATATGTATCATAATAACTCTTATGACGACACTGTTCTCAGTTACGTCAAGTTTTAATTTAGAGAATCAAAGTGAATGATCTAAGTTTACTCACTTAAATAAAGTTTTTCTTACTATACATACTATTTAGAATGTGTTTTATGTTCAAAACAAGTTTTGCCTCTACAGCATATATTTTCACGTATTATTCGTAATTGCTATGCAATATTCAATACGGACTATGTGGACCTGCAAAAAAGAAACAAAAAGAAAAGACCTACTGCAGCAGAAAATACTTTCCACTCGCCGGGATTCGAACTCGGGTCTTTAAAGTTAACTCACCTGACACGGTTCCCCCTCACCACCAGGTTACCTCTTTTCCGATGCGAAAAGAAAGTGAAGCATTTGCAGTTTAAAAAAAAAAACAGGGTGTTCAATTTATCTTAATACAAGATCTATTTTTAAAAAGAGATTTCATTAAACCAAAATCTCTAGCGTTCATTTTTTCGGCAATGTTATAAAGATCAGTCGGGGCTAATATTATACAGTAGAAAATTGGGGTTAATGTATTACACTTTAAGAGTTGTTATTTATTTATATCCAAAATTAACAAGAAAATGACAAATGATAGGAAATATATTCTATTATAATGACCATATAGCAAACACTCAGAATGTAACAATATTTGGGAGGAAAAATATCAAAACTAAAATGCCTAATTTTTCCAGTCAAAAACTTTACCGCCGTGATATAAATCTTTTGACGTTTCTTCGTTATTTTTATGACACGATATTTTTGAAAATAGGTTATCATTAAGAAAGAATTAATATTCTTTTCTGCGTTAAAATAATGCAATAATATTAATCGTTTCATGATATATACAGCCTCAAATTTGTGGGGCTAATATGATACAACTTAAAGAGACTAATGTAATACGGGTGTCGGGGCTATTTTGATACACTAAAAATTAACACGCAGACAACTGGAAGGGATTTTTTTATGTTTAATATTACATCAAAGGCGCTAAAATTCCGATTTGATGTTGATAAACTCTCCAAGTGTTTATCTGAGAAAGAAAGAGCAGGTGACAATTTATATAGATTTCCTCGTTCTCCTCGCTACCCAGTACATGGTGATTCACTTATGATTATCAATTGACGGGAGCTTCTACTGTTTCAGTGCAGTTACTGATTTTTCACTGGAATCACAAGGAATCAGGCCTACAATAGGAGCTAACACCATCCCTTCAACCCCAGATATCAACTGTTCTCATCCAGTACTTTTGAGATAAAACTGTTGGAAAAAAATTTTAGAAAACAGTAGCACTCCAAAGAATAATGAAGCGGTTAGACCCAATAGCAGCAATCATTACTAGTGAAGAGTGGATCATTACTAGGAGAGAGTGGAGTGTTTAATTTACATTAATTTAATATTTATTTTTAAAAAGAGATTTAATGAAACAAAAATCTCTAGCGTTAGTATTTGTTTTCGACAATGTTAATAGGTATTTGTTTGCAATTTTCGAAAATTCAGATCGTTCGCCCAAAATTGAACGTACGCCACCTTTAAACATCTTGTGCTTCGAGGAATAGATTTACAGAAAAATTGGAGCTCTTTTTGAGAAAATTATGTAAATATGATGGGGTTTGGTGTAAAGTACCTTCAAAATTAAAAGATTCGTTTCAAATTCGAAGATTCGTAATAATAGCCAGATCGTTCAAGGAATATCCATTTTGGTGAAAATCGTGTTTACTTAAGGCTCTAGAATTACTCACACGAAGACGGATTCACAAAGAGGGGTTTTGGAAAATCACTTTTTCGGGTTCAAAAAACAAGCGTTTTGACAGCCTTGTGTATAGAAAATAAAAGAACAATACCAACAATCCACTTTTTTCGAACTAGCTACTTACAAAACGTGTTTTCTGTGAAAATTTCGACACTTCCTCCTACGGCATTACGTAACTCTTTACACGTGGAGGTAAAAAATTCCAGAGTTACTGGGATTTGAACTCGGATCCCTGTAGTCTGTAGGTCTGGCTCGACCGCACTGAGCTATCACCGGTATTTCTCAAAACGCTGTCCAAGCACACTTATTACGTGAAGAATAGTTACGTGATATTCATTGCACTTAGATTTTTTATTAGAGAAATGTTCTACATGTGTCAAAGATATCAAATTCACAAAAATAATGCAACCGCATAAAACCCACGCAACTACATAGCTCATTTTACTAAGAAATATTTTCAACCAGAAGCCGTGGTCTTTAGAACCCTCTGTGGACGTCGTTCCCGGTCTTATCTTTCGGCGACTACGGCCAAGGTTGAATTACGTCACAGATGAAAGTTGCGATAACGCTAGAGCTCAACACGGGCGCGCGTGCAGACGTTCTGAAGCCAGAATCGCAATAGGGGCATTTTTGTACGTGATTCATAAAGACATTACCACACTAAAAGAAATAGTGGCGCCTCAAAACACATGTTTTATGTGATATTTATAATGAATACGAATGATTATAACTATACAATTAACCGCAAAATTGTTTCTACCCGCAAAAATTATTCGCCGTGGATGAGATTCGATCTTACGTGCCTAAGCTTCGCCAACAGCGCGCTTACGTGCTATACCACCGAAACTCTTATAACTTTTGTCTCTCACAAAGATGATTTTAAACTGTCATGTATCACAGATTTGACTAAAAAAGAACGTGCGGCGTTTAGATGCTTGTGTTAACTACAGACGGACAAACAGACGTTTTGTCGTAAATAGATTTTTTAGTAACAAGGACTTACAAAACATGGATTCTGTCTACAAACGTATTGAAGTAATTCACTATATACAAGAATAACATTTATCTACTTTTGTCGTGACCAGTGATCGGAATTTAGAGGTTTTTGTCGAAAAATCCCCGTCTCCCGGCGCATCAATACAATACCTTTTCTTCTTACTACATAGTTACTAGAAAGGAAGAAAAAATGGTTTTTCATTGTTTCTATTCAACAAAAGTTTTCAATCAATTCCAAAGGTGAAATAATCAGTAAATATTAAAAAGAGATTTATTAACAATATGAAATGAAATACAATAAGAAAGGAATCTTCTGTTCTTTACTTTGTATTCTTAACAAATCTATAGGAAAATCATAATAAAGGCATTATTTCAACAACATTCGAAAATTGTTGTTGAGAATCTATGGGGAAACTGTTAATGCCGGGTCCTGGTAACGTAAAAAGTGTTAACTAATGTTGTGAAATGTAGAAAAAAATCCTTTAACTCGTGTTGCCCGAAACCAATGTTTTGTGGGTCGTTGATACAGAAAAATCGAACGTCGGCGAAAAACCTGTATGCACTTAGTGTGTCTGTTGATGTGTCTGTTCTTGTGTCTGTTCGTCTGTCTGTAATTTTCAAAAAAAAATTATATGACCTTATTGAAAGAATTATTTATGGACAACAAATTTCATTTGAAAGAAAAATCTGTGTTCAATTTTAGAGTTGTAGGAAAACGCCGAAAAAATTCAAACTTTTCCAATTTTCGAAAATTCAGAGTTTACAGTGGACATAGGACGTATGTCGCCTTTATAGGTGTATTTTACTCTATTCTTAGAAGAAATTTAAAGAAAAAAATTGGGGTCTTTTTTGAGAAACATTTGAAAATGACCGACGGCTTCATGTAATGTACCCTCAAATTTTAAAGAATGATTTTTAATATCTCAAAGTTTCAACTAGAATCACATCGACAAGGGATTCTTCAATTTGGAAAAGATCGTACGATCTGTTTAGGCGCTAGTAGTGTTCACAGATGGACGGAGAGACGGACAGACGCAGAGAGACTGACGTTTTGCTTTCAATTGATGTTTTGGCATCAAAGACCCACAAAACAGGATTTATGGTTACATCACGTGTTAGAGATTTTTTCTCTTAATTTAGTAACTGGATTAATCCACTCCTTTGTTTTCAGGGCCCGGCAATACATTTTTCTGCCGAAAATTCGCCGTTTTTTTTCGCGGAGCATTACATAACTTTCTCTATACTACGTATATTACTCCGTATGTATGTGGGTATACGAGAAAGTAAAAAGTTACGTAATTCTACGGAGGAAATCGGCTAATTTTCGACACAAAAACTGTAATTTCCGGGCCCTGGTGTCAAAAAAGTGGATAAATTCAGTTGATAAATATAGAATAAAATCCCTTTAACATGTGGTGTAGCCAGAAGCCAGGTTTGGTGGGTAGTAAATACAAAAAAAATAGATTAATGGTAAAACGTGTTTCCTCTGTGAATAATGCTAGCGGCTAAACTGTTCAGGCAATTTTCTCTAAAGTTGATATTCCGCAAGCGGTCTGACTGATGTCGAGCCCTCCTGAATTTCAAATCAATATTTTATTTTTGGATGGTACTCTACAAGAAGCCCCTGAAACATTTTCAAAAATTAAAAAAATGGCATGAACTTTTCTGGTTAACTTTTATTGCCGGATAGCGTAATGGACGCTATAAGACGATGGCGGAGATGATTTTCGTTCATATATTTAATTTTTCCAAAAATGCAACAAAACAATTTTTTTCCGGCGTTTTCCTACAACTTAAGTATTGAAGATAGTTTGTTTCCTTAATGAAATGTGTTCATCAAAAACAGATCTTCAAATATTCCTTTCAAATAAACAGTCCTTTAAAAAAGATCACGTACAATTGTTTAAAAATATAAGTACTTTAGATAATTTTACAATTTTTGAAATAGCAAATTTGAATTTCCCCCGCTTCGTTTGACGAGCTGTCATTCTGAATTTCTTTTGAATTCTGATGATTGTCAGGACGGACAAGGCGCTATTACGACGCTGTATTTTTCATTTAATGTTAAAAACAGTTAAAAATTGTGAGTAATGTACTGTAGGGAGAAATGTATTCTGTGAACGTTTTCTTAAATTTTGGTATCCCCGTGGCCTAACTCATATACAAGACGAATTCTGAGTACAGAAAGAAACTAGCGTTTATTCTTCAAATCGCACGAGCGTTTGCTCTTCGAGTTGCATTGATTTAATTGAAATTATCTCAATGAGGTTTTCTCTCTTAATAATAGTATTTAAATAAAACATGAAAGAAAAACAGAAAATACCGGAATTTTGAAGGAACATTTATTACAAAAATTTGATGTTTTGTTGTTATAATATTCAACTATGGATATTTGAGATGTGTTTCCGAGAAGTTCATTGTTGGCGACATGAATGGGAAAGATATAACATACGGCGGCTTTGGCCGGTATTACACTATAAAAGTTATATGACATATCTTTGATAAAGAACTTTGTGGCAGTCTTTGAACTTTGATGAGAAAACTTTGACAAAGAAATTTGATGAGCGTATTACATTTCGTCCAAATTTTATGTAGGTTTGCTCGCGATTTACAATCAATTACGCACAAATAGTTGTGTTTTGCTACTTTATGTTTTATTATAACTAATCTATGTTTAATGCTAATGTAGTAAAAGGTAAATAAGAAAACGTTTGAGGGTGAGGCTTTAGAACAACGCCATGGTGAGGTTATGGGTCGCACATTGTGAAGCATTAATTAAAGACCTTCGAAATGAAGAATTATTTGAGGATGGATGAGGAAACATTCAATTTTCTTTGTCGTTCTTCCTTCTTTCGAAATTCAGTCCTCTGATAGGAAAGTTTAAAAAATTATCTTCCTGAACTGGGCATTTTCCAAACACCATATTTTCCACTTCCCGGGAAAATGTGTCCTACAAACGTTAATTCGTTTGGTTTTACTTTTGTAGTTCGGATGGACAGTATTATATAAACTTTCTAATTACTCTCACTCAGCAATTATGACTTTGGTTGAAGCAATACCCCTATATCGGACGCCATGTTACCAAATATGATAAAACTTGGAAGCCGGAGACTACATTTTATCCAAGAAATTTTATAAAAGATTGGCTATTACACTGTCATATTTCTTTTATAAAACACCTTTGACAAAAATCTTTTACAGTGTAATACCGGCCTTTATTTACTTAACGATAATGTTAGAATATCTCTACGTTCAATAAAATGTTGTAATCAAGTTTAAAGTCGAGAAGTATATATATGTCGATATATATAAAGTCGAGAAGTATATATATATATATATATATATATATATATATATATATATATATATATATATATATATATATATATACGGAGATATGCATTAGGTAATACGTACTTATAATAGTATTCATTCATTTACTTTCCAAATTATTTTACCTTTTTCAATAAATAAAGTAGCAAATTAAAATAGATTTTGAAATAGAGTTCGCAGCGAAAATGAAATGTTTTAGCGGGCTTACTGCTTTCCGGGGCATCTATAACTGTTTAATTTCTTAATTATTTATGAAGAGACTAATTATGATTTGTTTGGTTGTACTTGTAAGGTCATCATTTAAAAGAAAATATAATATTTAAGAATGATTTTAGAATATCTTGAGATCGGGCAAAAATAATTTTATGTATTCGAAACACGAATTAGTGGTCCATAAACAAGTCCTATAAGAACATTTAATCACAGCAATGCTAACTGAAAAACAAAACAATTTTAACAGGAATTGATAAGCAAATATGTGCCCATTGTTGGCAGCGTCCGTTGTTGCTGCCCACAGCATCCATTGTTGCGCTTATTGCCGACGCTTCTGAGGTTGATGCTCTCTTCAGCTGCCTGTCCCAGTTGGGACTCTACAGCCAGGTGTTAGTGGTGTGGGATTTTTCTTCTCCTAGTTTTGCCTCCACTCCCCCGTACTGAGACGGGGATTGGTAAACTAGGAAAAATAACATAGGGGTTAATACATTTTAAGTTGGACAGGTTATTTTATTAGGCCTTTAGGAAGACGGAAATGGGGGGAGGAAAAAAGGATTTAATGTTTTTATTGATTTTTACTTTCTCGCACTTACTGTCGTAAGAAGAAAAGGTATTGTAATCGTGCATCAGAATACGGCGAATTTTCGGCAGAAAAACCGTCCCATCCTGGTAACGAAAAAGTGAATAAATTTATTTGCTAAATTTAGGGGGAAATCCTTTAACGCGTTTAGTAGCCAGAATTCATGTTTTGTGGATCGTTGTTACCGAAAAATTGAATAACGGCGAAACGTTTGTCTATCAGTCTTCCGTCTGCGAACAACGCTAGGGGTTAAATTGTTCAACCGATTTTGTCCAAAATTGATAATACCCAATCGATCTTGTTGATATCACGGTCCCATTAATTCGAAACCGATATTTTAATTTTGGGAGGTACTTTACATAAAGCCCCAGAGATATTTTCAAAATGTTCTCAAAAGCAGCGTCATCGGTTTTTATTATTTTTTTCCATAATCTCAAGAACGTTTAAGAGAATGATTTGATGAATTGATGAATGAAATGATGATGATGAATTTTTAGATCTCATGTTGGCGTCTGTCTGTCCGTCTGTAGTTAACACAAGCATCTCAACGCTGCACGTTCTTTTTTAGTCAAATCTGTGATACATGAAAGTTTAAAATCATCTTTGTGAGGGACAAAAGTTATGAGAGTTTCTGTGGCATAGCAGGTAAGCGCACTGTTGAAGAAGCTTAGACACGTAAGATCGAATCTCATCCACGGCGAATTATTTTTGTGGGTAGAAACAATTTTGCGGTTAATTGTATAGTTATAATCATTCGTATCCATTATAAATATCACATAAAGTATGTGTTTTGAGGCGCCACTATTTATTTTAGTGTGTTAATGTCTTTATGAATCACGTATAAATATGCCACTATTGCGATTCTGGCTTCAGAACGTCTGCACGAGCGCCCGTGATTGAGCTCTAGCGTTATCGCAACTTTCATCTGTGACGTAATTCAACCTTGGCCGTAGTCGCCGAAAGATAAGACCGGGAACGACGTCCACAGAGGGTTCTAAAGACCACGGCTTCTGGTTGAAAATATTTCTTAGTAAAATGAGCTATGTAGTTGCGTGGGTTTTATGCGGTTGCATTATTTTTGTGAATTTGATATCTTTGACACATGTAGAACATTTCTCTAATAAAAAATCTAAGTGCAATGAATATCACGTAACTATTCTTAACGTAATAAGTGTGCTTGGACAGCGTTTTGAGAAATACCGGTGATAGCTCAGTGCGGTCGAGCCAGACCTACAGACTACAGGGATCCGAGTTCAAATCCCAGTAACTCTGGAATTTTTTTACCTCCACGTGTAAAGAGTTACGTAATGCCGTAGGAGGAAGTGTCGAAATTTTCACAGAAAACACGTTTTGTAAGTAGCTAGTTCGAAAAAAGTGGATTGTTGGTATTGTTCTTTTATTTTCTATACACAAGGCTGTCAAAACGCTTGTTTTTTGAACCCGAAAAAGTGATTTTCCAAAACCCCTCTTTGTGAATCCGTCTTCGTGTGAGTAATTCTAGAGCCTTAAGTAAACACGATTTTCACCAAAATGGATATTCCTTGAACGATCTGGCTAATATTACGAATCTTCGAATTTGAAACGAATCTTTTAATTTTGAAGGTACTTTACACCAAACCCCATCATATTTACATAATTTTCTCAAAAAGAGCTCCAATTTTTCTGTAAATCTATTCCTCGAAGCACAAGATGTTTAAAGGTGGCGTACGTTCAATTTTGGGCGAACGATCTGAATTTTCGAAAATTGCAAACAAATACCTATTAACATTGTCGAAAACAAATACTAACGCTAGAGATTTTTGTTTCATTAAATCTCTTTTTAAAAATAAATATTAAATTAATGTAAATTAAACACTCCACTCTCTCCTAGTAATGATCCACTCTTCACTAGTAATGATTGCTGCTATTGGGTCTAACCGCTTCATTATTCTTTGGAGTGCTACTGTTTTCTAAAATTTTTTTCCAACAGTTTTATCTCAAAAGTACCGGATGAGAACAGTTGATATCTGGGGTTGAAGGGATGGTGTTAGCTCCTATTGTAGGCCTGATTCCTTGTGATTCCAGTGAAAAATCAGTAACTGCACTGAAACAGTAGAAGCTCCCGTCAATTGATAATCATAAGTGAATCACCATGTACTGGGTAGCGAGGAGAACGAGGAAATCTATATAAATTGTCACCTGCTCTTTCTTTCTCAGATAAACACTTGGAGAGTTTATCAACATCAAATCGGAATTTTAGCGCCTTTGATGTAATATTAAACATAAAAAAATCCCTTCCAGTTGTCTGCGTGTTAATTTTTAGTGTATCAAAATAGCCCTGACACCCGTATTACATTAGTCTCTTAAGTTGTATCATATTAGCCCCACAAATTTGAGGCTGTATATATCATGACACGATTAATATTATTGCATTATTTTAAAGCAGAAAAGAATATTAATTCTTTCTTAATGATAACCTATTTTCAAAAATATCGTGTCATAAAAAATAACGAAGTAACATCAAAAGATTTATATCACGGTGGTAAAGTTTTTGACTGGAAAAATTAGGCATTTTAGTTTCGATTTTTTTCCTCCCAAATATTGTTACATTCTGAGTGTTTGCTATATGGTCATTATAATAGAATATATTTCCTATCATTTGTCATTTTCTTGTTAATTTTGGACATAAATAAATAACAACTCTTTAAAGTGTAATACATTAACCCCAATTTTCTACTGTATAATATTAGCCCCGACTGATCTTTATAACATTGTCGAAAAACAATATGAACGCTAGAGATTTTTGTTTAATGAAATCTCTTTTTAAAAATAGATCTTGTATTAAGATAAATTGAACACCCTGTTTTTTTTTAAACTGCAAATGCTTCACTTTCTTTTCGCATCGGAAAGGAGGTAACCTGGTGGTGAGGGGGAACCGTGTCAGGTGAGTTAACTTTAAAGACCCGAGTTCGAATCCCGACGGGTAGAAAATATTTTCTGCTGCAGTAGGTCTTTTTTTGTTTCTTTTTTGCAGGTTCACATAGTCCGTATTGAATATTGCATAGCAATTACGAATAATACGTAAAAATATATATGCTGTTGAGGCAACACTTGTTTTGAACATAAAACACTTTCTAAATAGTATGTATAGTAAGATAAACTTTATTTAGGTGAGTAAACTTAGACTATTCACTTTGATTCTCTAAATTAAAACTTGACGTAACTGAGAACAGTGTCGTCATAAGAGTTATTATGATATATATATATATATATATATATATATATATATATATATATATATATATATATATATATATATATGTGGGAGACCGATTCAAATCAGGCGGATTTTTTGGGGTTCCCGGTAGAGGCGCAAGATGGCGTGGCGGCAGGACCAAGTCGGTTGACAACGAGCGTAAACAAGACACTCGAACGCAAGTAACGCCGAGATGAACACGTTGTGAATTGTCGGGATATAGTTTATTTGTATTGTTCTTCAAGTATTTCAAGAATATAATTATCTTTTTATATTTCAACGACGAGTTTATTTCTATTCCGACTACCATTTCTCCCACAATTTGGGGGCTCGACCGGGATTGAACTGGATTTCGAGAAACGACTAGAACTTTCCACGGCCGCCATTTCGCAACATTGAAAACATTACGACGTGCCAGCCGACGACGATCAATTTGGAATAAACGACGAGGGATTCCAATTGAAGGCCAGTTTTCAAAGTTGCGACGACGATAGGCTGGAATAAGACGACGAGTGAAGGTCATTATAACCTCAAAAAAACGACGTAATTCACCGACGAAAGCTTGACGAGAATTGATGTAATTTCGAAGATACGTGAGTAGATACAAATAAGACAAATTGTATGAATATTTTTGCTGTTTCCATACATTTGTTCGCACAATTGAAGGTTTGAACCACGAGGCTGTTTTTATAAAATACCGATTGTAATCGACGTTACCGACTGTTCGACAGGAAGTTCGCAAAATTTTTGGAAGATGGCGACATTGGGAGAAATCGAACAAATAGAAAAGAACATAACCTCTGCGCCGGTAAAAGCAATTAAAACGTTGCATAACTTGATTTTTGAAACGATGCCAGAGGATCGAAAAAACAGAAAGAGGCTTAGAGAGTTTTCCGGTTTTACGTTCGAGT
>BLKR01005250.1:0-23056 GCA_011170035.1 Teleogryllus occipitalis
AAGATAATGTATTTCATTTATTTTATCTCAAACTATGTCATTTCTGTCAATAAGAACTTATCATACTTATTACTTAACATGCAAATACAAATTGTCATAAAGATAAAGATTTTTTTGAACTAGGACTTCCTTACCATAGTTTTTCACTAAGTTAGTGGAAAAAACTAGTCGTCTTGATCCTCCTACAATTACCCTGTGTGAGTCAACATAAAACTATCTTTTCACACAGTAAAAATAATGGTAATACCCTTATTGTAATAGGCATGATTTATTTTGCTATAGAATCTAATAGATACGCGTATTGACTATATTTTTCGTTACGGGAAAAGATGGGCAATGGAAGAGTCAGAATGAACACAGGCTTTCTAATTTTCAAGTTAGACGTGCTTACATATTAACTATTTGTATATTTTTCTCAGTGAAAATAAAAATTCAATAAGTCAGTTAATCGTTTTTCCGTAAACCTCCGACTGCACGCAAGAACATACGAGCACATTTAACTATTTATGTGAAAAACTCTCTTGACAACGCACGTGCAAATTTTCATAACTATCTCTTCAACCTGTTCTTTCCCAAGGCCGAACTGTACTGCTCTTCGCAGTGCAGGGCATTGGTGGGTTTTTGCCGTCTGAATCACTATTGCCGTCTGAATCACTAATGTACAGCGTGGCGGGTGTCGGAAGCGGTCGGAAAAAGCGAGGAGCCCGCAAAGAGCCGTCGAGCACAGTCGCCCGCTGCACGTGTTCTCGCCCCGTTCTCTACCAGTTCATGCTCAGACCACACCGCGCTCCACATTTTTCTGGCACTCCTCCCTCGGCCCCCGCCTTTTCGCCTGACTCGTATCTCCATCCACTCCCCCCCCCCGCCCGCTACACATCATCTGCTAGTCTTTTATCCACCCACACTTCCTGCCACTGCCTTCTCCACACCTCCTCTTCGCTAGTTCAGATTTCCTGCCACACCGCCACGCCCCACATCTGCAACTCCCTTCACCGTCCACACCTCAGGTCACTCTTCACCCCTTCCTCTTCGCTACCTTAGAAATTCCACCACTCCGCCCACCTCACGTTTCCTTCTGCCCTACCTCCGACTCTTTGCTCGCCCCACATTTCCTTTTCATCTCTTTCGCATTCACACCTCCTTCCACTCCCCTCTCCACCTCTTTTCTTCTCTACCACACATCTCGCGTCGTTTCGCAGCTTCTCATATCTCGTCCCACTCTCCTGTCCAACTTCTGCCTACTTTTCCTCCGTATCCTGACCTCTCTTTTGCACTTACACCTCTTACCAGGTCCCTCTCCTCTCCTCCTCATCGCTATATCACATCTCCCGCTACATTGCCCCGCCCCTTTTATGCCACTTCCCTCCCCTCCCGCAACTCATTTCTTCGCCCTATCCTTCCCTCTCCAACCACCTCCAGCCTTTCCTCCCCTCTTGTCACCTTCTTCTCTCTCTTTTCCCTTTCGTGTCCTTCTCATCTCCCTCATTGTTCGTCACCGTTCCACTGTGCCTCTCTACCCTCCTCCTCACCTCTCTGCTCTGCGGTCTCACCGCCCTGCCCGGCATAGCCTCGTACCGAGTCTTCCCGGCCCGCCGTCCTGAAGCGCGCCGCGCCGCGCCGTAACACGTAACTCGGCCATAAGCGCCGAATGGACGGCGTCGCGGCGCCGCTGCACACGGCGTCGTCGTCTGCCGCCACCGCCGCCGTCGCTGAGGAAAAAGACCCCTTGAGGGCGGCGGGGTTGTCGTCCGAGTGTCGGAAGCAATTCCTGCACACGACCGATGTAGTTGTTTTGGACCTGACACTGTTCGTTGAAATACCGCCGAAGTGCAGTGTTATCTGAAGATATCATTTGTTTTATCTTTGATGGCACTATATTCCACTGTCAGGTGAAGGTTGTTAAGCTTTTATCACGTTTTTTCATATTTCGTTATAAGTGGGGTAGATCTTCGTGGAAGGAAAATGAAATAATGTACGAAGATTTTATAGTTGGAGATTTGAGTAATTTGAAAATAAATTGTTTGGAAATTTAATGGTATTTCATTTTGATTTGCCATTATCTTCATAACTCGTTCTCAGTGAAACGTATTCATCATAACCACGATCGATTTCATGTAACATACTCTGTGAATAATTATTAATTTAGCGGCAAAACCTTTTATAAAATTTCAATATAAAATAGAACCAATTATTTTACGAAATGTTTGTACATTCTGCTTAGAAACATGGAATTGGAAACGAACAAAGAATAATATGTACTACACTTAAATATTTGTATATTCAACTGAATAGTTTTGAATATTGAACTATATAGAGTAGTAAAAATTCTGATTAACAAAACCCACCCAAAATGATTTTTCAAAACGTAACACGTATACTGCGCAAGAAGAATAGGTAAAATATTCTTGCATAATACTACAATAAATTAAATACTTTAACGAAAACTGTCTTTGCAAATAATGCAGTTGCGTAATATAGCGCATGTACATAGTTCTGTACGTATGAAGAATATTAACGAAGTGTGTGTTCCAAAACGCAACACTGAATAGCAAATATTAAATGGCAGTCGGCCTGTTCCTTGCACTGTTGCATAATATCTCTTCAATCGAAAGCAGTGATGTACTGATCATGTGAATTCAGTCGGTATGAGCAGTACAAGAATTGGTGGAATAACACAATCAAATATTTGGGAATTAAAGGATCTTCTTCTTCTTTTCCACTCTGACAGTTGCTGCTGCTCCTGATGCCACTGTGCCACTGATGCACAAACCTTCTTGCCCGTATTTTTAATCACAATTACGTGAAAAGTTCTCAAATTTTGGAAAACTTGTATGCGACTTTATTTCAAAACTTATCTTCAAAGAATAGATTTTATTAAGGGAAAAATCTGTGCCTTTAATATTTTAGTTGTGGGAAGATTCCGTAAAAAGTTTAAACTTTTGCAATTTTCGAAAAATCAGAGTTTTCAACGAACATGAGACATGTACCATTCTCGTAGACGTCCTTTGCACTATCTAACAAAAAAAATAGTAAAAAACAATGGAGTCATTTTCAGAAAAATTTGAAAATGTTCCAGAGGCTTTATGTAAACTACCCCTAGAATTAAAATATCGGTTTCAAATTCAAGAGGTCGTGACATCAACCAGATCCATTGGGGATTATCAATTTTGGAGAAGATAAGCTGAACGGTTTAGTCGCTAGCATGGTTTGCAGACAGAGGAAGAAATGTTTTGCCGTCATTCGATTTTTCGATCCACGATTGGAACAATTGAAAACATGGATTCTGGCTATGCCGCGTGTTAGAGGATTTTTTATCTCAATTTAGTAACTAGATTTATCCATTTTCTCGTTACCAGGGCCCTGTAATAAGAGTTTTTTGCGCAGCATTACATAACTTCCTCTATACTCCGTAGGCAGAAAGTAAAAAGAGTACGAAAGTGAATAGTGTTGTGCGTGAGTGAGATATTAATGCTACAGAGAAATTAAGTGGTCTCGTTTTTCAATATTGCCAACGGAAGTAGACAAAGTAAACGGTAACACTAAAATATTTGTTATCTGCGCGCAAAACAGGTGGGTAAATTATACGAAATAATTAAAAAATGTGCTAATGCACAATAACGTATAATTTTATATCTTCTTATTGTCACGTTTCCTGCCTTCTTTATTTTTAATTTTTGTAGTTCTAGAAAAACCTGTGTTTTTACCACCAGAAGATCAGTTAAAATTTAAGAAATATTCCGTTGTATAAAATATTGGTACACAACATTTTATTAAAAGTCTTCTCATTCCATAACCATTTTGAATCAATTTACGTATTGAAATTTGGCTCAAGAATATAACGTAGACTATTGACCATTGCAAGCATCTCTGCCGTTACCAGACGTAGGCATTCAAAGATTCAAATAATCGTCGGATGAATGAAACTGATGTTCATTGCTTGAACGAAAGGAGACTTGAAATTCAGAAAAGGCATTTGTTGATTATATGTAAGTGTAAAATGAAACTAGGAATCTAAAACACTGTTCAGGCAGCATGCACAGTGCAGTAAATATTCGGTTTAAATTTCACTGTTCCTTTCACGATAATGATGATTTCCATCTAGCAATCCAAGTTAAATTTTCACACCATTCCAACATTCACACCACTCACTCTGGAGAAGAAAGCAGCTTCACACTGTATTCCAGCTTTCCTTTTAAACTTACTTACTTAATGCCTTATTTTATGTGGCAAGACTCTGGCCAACAGGCTCGCTCTTCCGTCTGACCACGCAAATTTCGCTACTCTCCTTTCACACCATTTAGTGGAGAAAGGAGATATTATCTTGGGCGACGAAACAGGCGATTTGATTGTAGCTCAGAGGCTTCATTTAGGCTTGAGGACATTTACACGCAGTTTATCTACTACATGATACAGCCAGCTTTACTTCCTCTCCGAAGGAAGGCGTACGAAGGATTTTTACCCCTTAAACATCCACGGCTTCGATCGGGTTTGAATCCGCGTACTTGGGTATCACAGTCCGGTACGCTAACCACCAAATCCGCACAATTAAACATTGAAGAGTGTGTCGGGTGAATTTCTAACCTTTATTGTGTGTATTTCCAAACAGGTTCTGCAATCTAAGTTTTGTATATTGTCACGATTTATGACGTTGCTTCGAAACTCTGAATAAGAAATCAGTAAATTTCAGTCTCCATTTGACATCTAAGCAAAAAATACTTCATAATAGGAGACGCATGTAAAAACTAAATAAAAGTATCAAAGCGTAATGCAATAAAAGTGTTTGAAGGTTCACAGGATATTCTTATACAATGCTTTTTGTACCCTGCAGATGTTAACTTTCTTGCAGTTTTCCTTCAGGAAACTAACTTCTAAGCATGAAAAACTGGTGAGCTTTTCCTCTTCCGCTTTAAGATATCTCGTCGGTCGCGAGAAGGAAAGAAGAACGAAGGCCGACAGGAAAAATTGCTCTGCTTGAAAGGACTCTCAAAAAAATCAGAGTGGTAAAGAATTGATGTGTGAGTAAACGATGAACGCCATAAAAACATATCGAGATAAAGGAACATACAACCTCGAGGAAATTGAAAGGATCAAGGTTCTAGGATAAGAGTGGTGGACGTTTGAGATAACAGTAAAAGTCGATTCTCTCAATAAAAAAGTGCTGTTAGGTGAAAGTGACCATGAAATAACGCCGGCGATACAAACTCGAAATTGTTCTTTTGACGCACGTTCTGGGAGCGTAAAATCGATTCACTCGTATCAATTTGTGCCGTG
Source organism: Teleogryllus occipitalis (assembly GCA_011170035.1). Taxonomy (NCBI): domain Eukaryota; kingdom Metazoa; phylum Arthropoda; class Insecta; order Orthoptera; family Gryllidae; genus Teleogryllus; species Teleogryllus occipitalis. Next base: position 5,272 of record BLKR01005250.1, read on the forward strand.
TAAAACGTGAAAAACATATTTTTAGTATGCTGTACGTGTCATTTTGTGTGTAATCAAATAATTTTCAAACTCGATAATAGTAAGCACAGGTAATGCCCTAATTACTACATTCTGATAAACGTATCAAAACAACCTTCGAGTTTTGAAATCCCCACCAACTGTAATGTGTTGGAATAACACTTTTCCTGTAAAATGTTCCTCCCAAGCTGTCTGCTTCGACTTCATTTCCCTAAATCGACTTATTCACTCGATCGTCGCACGTTTTATGACGCGTGGTTATAACGCCGGCGGGGCGTCATGTCGCTAGCAGTGCTGACTCATATCGTACCATGGCAACGTATCACACGGTCGCCGACAGCGTTTCCCCATTAGTCCTGCAGATAGCGTGATTCCCTTCGACGCGCGACGCCGAGCCGCGAAAAGCAATAACGCTTCGAGATACGCACACGGTGCTATTTATTGTGCGCGTGAGGCGATGCTGGTGCATGGAAGGCGTTGTTGAGAGTAGTGGCGGCTTGTGGGATTTAAAAGGAGTGGAGCGCGTCGACAAAGAGTGCAAATGGTTGCTTATAATAGGAGTGCTGGAAGTGGCATTTTAATTTAGGATAAGGAAATTTTGCGGCACGAAGTCGAGAGGCCAAGTGACACAATCCTATGAGCAAAATAAAGTCACATTGATTGATTGATTTTCTCGTGTTTCCGGACGCGTCAACTGCTCTGGTCCCGTTAGTGTAGTGCACTTTTTTCTCGGGAGATGGCGGTGATCTTCCCCCGCTGGATGGCGAGATCCGGCGACGACCTAAATTCGGCTAGTGGGGTTTCCCACTAACCAGGACTCTCCCGCCAGCGGGGCACTGCACCAGCCGCGACAAGCTCTAAGCTTCCGACCTGTCTCCCGGAATATGTGGTAGTGTAGTGCATGTTAGTGTTAGTGTGTGTGTGTGTGTAAGGGGAGAGGATAGGACAAGGAATGGGAAGGAAATATCGCGCGCGGTCCGTGGCCCGTTTGATAGGGTACTGCTCCGGCATTCACCTGGTGTTGATCGGAGAAACCACGGAAAACTAACGATCAGAGCAGCCGGCCGCTAGAATTCTCCTCCAGACAGAGACTGAATTCGATCTAGCTGAAAAGCTAGTGTCGAAAATCCTGCCGCCGCCAGGACTCGAACCTAGGACCTCCCGGTCAGAGGCAAAATAAAGTCATTATTACCACGCGTGCCATTCGCTATATTTTAGACAACCTTGCTATCATTCGCTTAATTTTAATTTAAGCATCCAAAGCACTACATTACATTAAGGTCAGTGGTAGCAGATGCGATCAGACGAGTGTTTTGTTTTCTTTGTTCTCGTATTCGCAGGTGTATCTGAACATTTAAACGTAGACTCACTTGTAGCACTAGCGCTGAAAATCGAAAAATTAACACCCTTCGCATTCTCTAAAAGTAAACAGTTTTACTAGGAGCTGTCTAAAAAAGAAATTTTTCAACATTGCTTTTTTGGTTTTATTTCTTATATCTGCCCTGTATCCCTATATTATTTATAGAAAATTCAATGTTACTGAATTTCAAACCTCGCATATTGCTGCTCTTGCGAAGTTCACGGAGCACTAGCTGAAGTAACCTGACGTTGCCGAAACTTCTAGTATTTATCACCTCCACCAATTGGCTACAGGTATAAAAAATATTTTCACCATTTTTATATGCCATTGCGTAATACAAATGTTTTATCCATAAATAAAAAGGTACATGTGAAATGCAAGAAAAGTAAATTTTGTTCATTTTAAAGTTTAGTTTGTTTTTTGTGTGGCGTGTGCACGTGTAAGTGCTCTGTTTCAATTTCGGTGATTTTGGATGAACTAAAAGAAAAGGGCAGAGAATACTTAACACCGCATCTGACACTAGGATGCAATTGCCACACATTATTTCCGTCTGCGAGGAGACATGTGGCGATAAGCAGTAAAAACATAAATCAGATTGAAAATTTCACTTTTCAGTTGCGTCTGTAGCATCACTGAACTTTTTATGGTAATTGCTTTTCTTGAAAATGGAGTTATAAATCGTATGTAGAAAAATATCGCTCTTCTAGGTTTAATTAAACAATTTTTATTAACTAAACGACTCAAAATGTATTTCTGGTTGAATTCTGGTCTTGTTTTAGACATCACAAATATATAATTTTTGAAAATTAGTATTTCGTATTCCGTACAATTTCCATAAGATTAAAAGTATTCCATGGTCAAAAAAGTTCGAAGAGAGCTTCTGTATTCATCAAGCAAGAAGGGAAGATATTTTTACGAGAAAATTAAGTTACTCTGAGTTCATGGCATCAAGTTATTGTGTTAGTCAACAGCACCATTTAGTGAATGAATCTGGAGGCTGAACGAAGTCGTGAATTCTTGATTCGACCTTGAGAGGTAGATTCCAGTTGTTATCTGTTCTAAAAAGGAGGCACTAGTTTCATTCACAAGCGCTTGCATGGGCGGCAGCAAAAAACCGGAACGAAGGCATGAAAATGAGGTCGCTCGATAATTAGGTCGGAAAATGATATCTTTTGCGTTGGCTTCATGCAGGAAGACGCGCGAATGAGTTCATGGCTAAAATTATATTTCTTATTACGAGGTAGGACCTTTGGATGTTGAAACTTATTCAAGCCACGCTTAATTTTTGTGTTAAGAGACAATTTTCATGCCGAATACATTGCAATTAAATAAAATTTCGTAATGAATATTTGTTTTACATTTTATTGAAATTTATTTTAAGGCGAAAATAGGAATTAATAACACTTTATTTGGGGAAATTAGATTCAAGAATTCAGTCCATGAATAAAGGAAATAATGCAACGTAAAACTACAAAACGATTTAAAGGAGTTGTGAAGCATTCGATTCAACATTTTGTAATAGCATTTTCCTAAGTACCAGTATTTCATCGAGTCACAAGGTAAACAACAAGTTTTACACTGATAAAACAGCTTTGATGCCAAAGTCCAAAGATGGAAATAAGGACTAATGTAGTACATCGACCCTCCCAAGCATCCCCATCGTTGTGCTGAATTGTAACTCAATAGTAACTAAACACTATTTCAAATGATTATCTACGTTCGTACGAATCTAAATATTGAACTATTTTTGTATATTTCTCTACGAATACATGGCATTTATTATGTTAATTTATAATTATAAATAGAATTACTGTATTTCGCATCAATTTAGCACGTTAATATTTAATGCATTAGAGAGCAGCTGTGGTGGTTCAAAACATCTGCTTTCATGTACAAACGTGAATGTTTGTTCCAATAGAGTAACTGAGTTACGTTGATAGGCAAGAGGGGAGGGGGGGGCAGGAAGACTGGGATGAATAATGAGCGTGGAAAAGAGAGAGGATAGGCGAGAATGAAGTAAATGTATGTAATGTAACGTGCATTTAGTGTATAAGGGCCAAGTTTTTATCTAAACGAGATAAATTGTGTGCATTACTGGGCCGTGAAGAGGAATATACACGAAAAAGAACCATAAACCGTGTTCTGAAAATAAGAGAAGGTTGCAGTCGTGTTCATGACCGTGTTTATGTTGAACAATTACGAAATCCCAAAATGTACTTCGCTTTGATGTTGGTGAATAGAAATGCAAAAGTAACTTCAGAAAATTGCTAGTATTGATAAATTACTTTCTAGCAGACGTATATCGGGAATCGTTACAATGATTTCCTATCAATTCTGACGACAGGGGCGATTTCATTTTCAGAACATAGATTTATTTACTGAAGGCAAAAGGTGTTAGTAGAGGCGAAATTTATCGCTACTCATGGGAATACATGAGTGGGAATGGTTATAGTAACGTGATGCCCGCGTATTTCTTCCACAAGAATCTAATTCAGTCTCTGCCTATAGAAAAACTCTAGCGGCTGACTGCTCTCATCGGTAGTTTTCCTTTGTTTCTCCGATCAACACCAGACGAATTATGAAACAGTACTCTAACAAACGGCCACGACCTGCGCACCTCCGTTTCTTCCTTTTCTTTATGGTATCATCTCCCCTTACATACATTTTAATGCACTTTACTACCACATATTGAGAGACCACTCGAGAGCCTAGAGCTTGTCCCGGCTGGTGCGGTACCCCACCCTTGTATGTACCAGGAGAAGAAAACCCTGGCAAACCTTGCAGCGCTGGTGGTATCTATAACTATACGCTACGTTAGTTCTTTGAAGTTACACTTGTGTGAAGTATTAACGCAAATTTCATATATTATAGTCATTACAGAATAAGGAAGAGTTTCGACTTCATTTGAACATTGGGTTAATATTTGTTCATAGTTTGTAAACTTTGCTGGTGTATTTTGGATCTATTTCTACTTATTATTTATTTACTTTGGTTTAGTGGTCCTTCAAAATACGGATGCCATTAATACGCACGAGAGATTATCTAATGAATGATAGCAAAGACGAAGATGAAGACTGCGATACGTGGCTCAGGGTATCAATGGATATCGCTGCATTACCTCGGACCAGGAGGTTCTAGGGTTCGACTTCCGACGGTGATAGGATCTTCGACACATAGCTAAGTCGAATTCATTTTCTGTTTGGAGGAGAACTCTAGAGATCGGTTGTTCGTATCGGTAGATTTACATTGTTTCTGCGGTGACCATCAGGTGAATGCCCAAGCAGTACACTCACAAACGAGCCACGAATCTTTTCATCTTCCTGAACCTATCCTCACCCCTTTGTTGCATACACACACACGCATACACACACGCACACACACTTACATATACTACTCTACTAATCGGCACATCAGGGTCACGAATGGGGTGAACTAAACCAAAATAAATAAGTAACACCGCCATTCCATGTGCAGTTCGTCACCGGAACTCACCATTGTGCGGGGGAAGAACACCACCTTCTCGTGATAAAACGCATGCTCTACACTTACGGGACTAACAACCTCAATAGTTGACGCGCCCGAAAGAATGAAATAATCAATCAATGATTAGATAAGTCGTTATGGAGGTGTGATGAAGTGAGAAGCAGGAGACAGAAAATAACTCCTGCTGAATGACCGCTTTGTCAAATTTGTGTCACAAATTTCACGGATTGTTCGAGAAAGAAACCCCGGTCCGCACGTTGGTATAGAGAGATTACTCTAAGAAGGGACCACTTTGACTGCTACTGCTTAGCCACTGCTGCGAATATCACTGCAAGTTATGTTGAAAGCAAGTTACTTGCCCATGCATTCATTTTGTTAGTGCGTTCATTTGCAATTGGCTCATTTGTAAATGGCGTCATCACCATCTCTTACAATGTCATCTCTAGACCTCAGATGTTTAGGCACTCAAAAATCGTCTTTTAAGCGCCTATAAAGGCACTGAAAATGTCAAGAATACGGAGAAAAAAGGCACTATCATAAGTTACATATACAACAAAATGAAAAAAATTGTATTTTTTGTCTATATTATTTTGTAAGCGTAAATGCACAAAACCAGTTCGTACATTTTAATATAAAACTAGATTTACATAGTTACACTTCTTCTACATTTTATTGTTAATAGTTTCCATTACCCAATAATATTTGCATAATACCAGCACTATTTCAAGGATCACAATTTTAAAATTTGCGACAACTGGGAGACAAAATCAGTTTGAATGCGGAGAAGGATATCTGAACCATATGACTGGCATATAGTTTTGCAGCCCAACACTAGCAATACTGAAACCTTCTGGACATTTATGTTTATTTTCACTTAAAATTTCGGTGCCCTATGTGTATTGTCAATCGACCATGATCTCTACTCATGGCTGGTATTAATTAAATAGGGAAATGGTGAAAAATCAGTTGGTATACTTTCAGTATTTCTCTCGTAATTTGAAATACCAAGACGTGAATTGAAGGTTTCGTAATGAATGATCACGTTCGACCATCCCCGATTTTCCGATATCTTAGCATAGTATATCAATATAATAAGTAAAAGGAAAAACAAGTTCTAAAAAAAGCATTTATGCTAATATAAGCAAAAATAAGCATTATAAAACTTCGTCGTATGTCTTCATTTGTCATCATTCGTGCACATATATTATCAGCTTTTAAATAAGTTTTTAGATTGATTGATTGATTTTTTCGTGTTTCCGAGTGCGTCAACTGCTTCGGTCATTAGTCCCGTTCGTGTACTGCATGTTTTTTTCTCGGGAGATTGCGGTGATCTTCCCCCCGCTGGATGGCGAGATCCGGCGCCGACCTACCGTCGGCTAGTGGGGTTTCCCCCTAACCAGGACTCTCCCACCAGCGAGGCACCGCCCCAGCCGGGACAAGCTCTAAGCTCCCGACCAATCTCCCGGAATATGTGGTAGTGTAGTGCATGTTAGTGTAAGTGTGTGTGTAAGGGGGAGGATACAACAAGGAAGGGGAAGGACAGATCGTGCGCGGTCCGTGGCCCGTTTGGTAGGGTACTGCTCCGGCATTCGCCTGGTGTTGATCGGAGAAACCCGGAAAACTACCGATCAGAGCAGCCGACCGCTAGAATTCTCCTCCAGACAGCGAATGAATTCGACCTTGCTGAAAAGCTAGTGTCGAAAATCGTGCCGCCGTCAGGACTCGAACATAGGACCTCCCGGTCAGAGGTGCTGCAGTGACATCAGTTGATGAAGTTCTTTAGAAAAAAATAGGCATTTCCCTGAATATCCGATGTGTAGTCATCACCCTGCATGACGTTCATTTGTTTCCCCTTCTTGGAGGAACTCCAGTCGGCGCCCTCGTCGGGGGCCGTGGGGGCGGGCGCCGTGGCGTGGCGGAATGCCCGTGGTGCGGCGCTGCGGGCGGGTCAATGCGGTCGATGCCGTGCCTGCCGTGCGCCGCGCCGCCGCGCCGCGCCACCGCGCGCACGCCTGCGTGCGTGCGTGCGTGCTTGCGGCGTCGTGATGCAGCGTTCGAAGGTGCTTCGTTTCGAGCGCTCTGCCCGTTTCGTGATCGAACGCTTCGTGGGAATGTTTTGTGTTTGTCTGTGTGTTTGCCTATGTGTTTGTCTGTGTGTGTGTGTCTGCGTGTGTCGTGTCTATGTGTGTTGTGTCTGTGTGTGTTGTGCCTGTATGTGTTGTGTCTGTGTGTGTGCGGGGGGGGGGTACGATTTTGTTTGTTTGATGTAGAACGCAACGAGGTAATGGCAACGTAATGAATTCTTTCTCGGTCAGTTGGGCTGTAGTGTGACCCTGAACTGTTGAGAGTATGCCGTGTATGAAAGTGGATCGGGATCCGCCTGAATTTGAGTTTTGGTGGATTAGGCTAGTATTGGTTGAGACGAAGTATTGGATGTCAATGTGATAAGAGAATATGGGCTTCTGATGATGATTTTGCGGTCCCATTGATTGATTGTTAGTAACTCCGGGCGCTTCCACTATTAGGGTCATTAGCCCCGTAAGTTTAATGTATGTTCTTTCTCGGGAGGTGGTGGTGTCCTCCCCGCGTGAATGGCTAGATCCGGCGCCGACCTACCGCGGCCTAGGGGGTTTCTCCCCAACCAGGTATCTCTCCACTGCTGGGCACCGTCCTAGCCGGGTAATGCTCTATGCTCTCGGCCGGTCTCGCGGCATGTGGTAGTGTAATACATTCTAGTGTAAGTGTGAGTACATAAGGGGTGAGTATAGGACAAGGAAGAGGAAGGAATGATCCCGGTCGGTCCGTGGCTCGTTTGTTAGGATACTACTCCGGCATTTTCCCGGGAATGATCGGAGAAACTACTGAAAACTACCAATCAGACAAGCCATCCGCTAAAATTCTCCTCCAGCCAGCGACTGCATTCGACCTAGCTCACAAGCTAGTGTCGAAATTCCTGCCACCGTCGGGACTCGGACTTAGGACCTCCCAGTCAGAGGGACAGCAGTGATATCAGTTGATGCCCTGAGCCACTTCTCCCGGTTTTGCGGTAAGCCGACCGAACAGTTGCGCGGTGGGTCGATCGAGAGGTCGAGAGGTCTGTCGGTCACTCGGGAAGTCACACGAACCGTCGTTTGGTCTGGGGATTAGGCGGTCGGGCAGTCGGGAGGTTAAACGTTGGGTTGTAGTCGAGATATCGGGTTACAGAATGCCTGGACACGTGCGGTTGGACAATTCAAACCCTCGCCCCATCCTGACTATAGAATCACTCGAAGTCTAATGATTACTGGATTGATGCTGGGAACAAACCATTTTGTCCATTCCTCATCTTCAAAGCTTGTATATTTGCTGGAGCAACTACAAAAATACACTTAAAATTCTTATTAAAACTTAGCTTTCTATTTTTAATTTTTGTAGAACATTTTTTACAGCTATCTTATTCGAACACGCTATCATTATTCCTTAGTGTCCGTTTTCGTTATCTTAAAATATTGATGTGTGTATCCCTTTCTTCGTTAGTACTTTAATTACATGCAAGTGATGGTGAAACCTTTCAAATTCTATTCTGTACACACTATACTCAACGAAGAATGTTTTGGTTTATTTGACTCATACGTTATGTACTAATTTCAAAGTACTTGTATTATTTGACATTACATATTCAAACATTCTTTTATAAAGTCCGTATTCTTGTGCACGATGGTTGCGAATGCTGCTGAATAGCTACGTTTTCTAATGTCTTACGACAAGTAAAAATAATGTAATGAATGTTTAATGTACATTCACATTTATTTGTTATTGCAAATAATATTTTTTATAATATCATATATTGTAAAATCATATTATGATAATAATGGATGAAAATACTAATTTTATGTAAGAAAATATTATCTAAAAACGGAAGAGCTTGACCCAAAACTTGCAGATGAACTCTGTAAGCATTTGGTGCACCTAAGAATTCCGAAACTCTGACTGGTCAACATACCATACACATAGTAAAATTATATGAAACTTGGAGTATTCGATTACTGACAGAATAAAAATCACACCCAGAAAACACATAAGAGAGAGATTTGACCCTAGCAATAATACCTGGCAAATTGATCAATATGCCCGAAAAGAAAAACGGAAAATCTTAGGACCAAACAAAACAAAACCAACCAAACAAGAGAAAAATGATTTTGCGAGCTGTGCGTAATCTCAATTGTGATTACTCACGGTAAATAATATACAAATATTAATAACTAGGCGGATTTATATGATTTTGCATATTTTTGTCCGTTGCTTCAGGGCATAGCTAAGTGAAATTTCTCGACAATTGGTTACCTATGTTGGTGCATATTTGGCCGATTTTTCCTGTTGATGCATATTCGTGTAATTATATGCGCATATTTTACATATTTCTTTAAAATAGAGATTTATCTGTAAAATATTTCTTCTTTTCATAGAATCTATTTATTTGTGAGCGTTCATTGATTCGAATGCGGTTGTCACTTTTTGCGTGTTTTTCTGTAGATGATGCAATACTCGTGCAAATGTAAGATATTTCTTGATGTCATATTTTTTTAAAAATCTGGCAGAAGAAATGCAACAAGACATACAATGTATAATTCAGTAAGGTGGATATTTACTTCAAATATTTCTCCCACGAAGTAAGGTAGATTGTATTATATTTGCACAAAAGTATATCTTTTCATGCCAAGCATGCTTCTACTGAATTTTATCAAGAAAAGTTTACAGAGAAAATGAAATATTGTTAATTTTTAATGCATATTAAAGTGTATATTGTAGGAATTTTTAGGTCATAATGCATATTTTAATAGCATATTTCAAGATTTTTTAGAGTGTGAAAATCCTCTCTATTAATAACAAAAATAATGATTAATATTTTTAATATTATTTATTTTTGATATATTTATTTATTTATAATTATTATTCATCAATAATTAATAGATACCATGTAGTCGAGTTTACGTTAGTGACTCCTTCACTCTCCTCGTTCGGAGACCCCTCCGCCACCAACCTCCGCACCCTGCGGTGACAGCCACGCTGTGAGGTAGGCGTGGCGCGGCGCGGCGCTTCCTTCCACGTCTAATCGGAGCGCCGGAGGCCCAAAGGAGCTCGCAGAGGCTCGCGGCGTGGCTGGGTGGGGGAGGGGAGTGAGGCGGGTTGGGGTGAGTGGGGTATGGTTGTGCGGGAGGGGGCGGGACGGGGCAGGGCGGAGCAAGCAAGGGTGAGGCGGGGCGGGGCGGGGAAGGGTGGGGTAGGGCGAGGCAGGAGGGACTGGGTGGGACGAGACGGGGGTGGGTGGGACGAGACGGGGGTGGGTGGGACGAGACGGGGGTGGGTGGGACGAGACGGGGGTGGGGGGGACGAGACGGGGGTGGGTGGGACGAGACGGGGGTGGGTGGGACGAGACGGGGGTGGGTGGGACGAGACGGGGGTGGGTGGAACGAGATGGGGCCTGGCGGGACGGGAGGCGGGCCGTGCTCCATTAGCCGGGAGGCGCGCTTCGCATCCGGAGCACAGCTCTCGATCTCGATCTCCATCGAGTGCCCTTCCGTCGGCGCCGATGCGCCAGCGCTCTCTCTCGCCTCTCGCCTCCGTCGTCGTCACGTCCCTCCGTCGCAGCCTCTACAGCCGGCCTTTGTAAGGGGTTGTCGCCGTCCGCGATGATGGATGAGCATGACGAAAGGAAGGAAGATGAAAAGAGGTTAAAGAGTGAGGGCGGGGAGAAGGGGAAGAAGAGAGCGGACGGTGAGAAGGGATCAAGAGGGAGAAGGGTGAGAACGGAAGCGATGCAGAGCGACATCGAGGAGAGATACGTAAAACAAAATGATTATAATGCCGTTGCAAAAGGGACACAATAGACACAAAAAGAACGGAAATAATGCCTGATCACGAAATGTACTAGTATTGCGAAGAAAGTTTATTTCATGGAGCCTCTGCTGCTGCTTCTCTCCGAGCCCTCCATCGCTCATTTCTACTTTTGCGTTCATTTTGTTCATTAAATCCTTTTCTCCATCCCGCGACTTATTCCGGGTGTATGGACATCAGACTCAACGTACGTTCGCTATGACCAGGGAACCATGTTCATCATGCACATGCTCCAGACCTCTTTTGTCCTTCCCTTCGCCAGTTATTTGCTTTTTTTTAGATTTCTTTATACCAAGATTTTATGTTTTTTTTCTTTCGTATTAGTTGTGTCCTGAAGCAATTTGTCTAATGTTTTGTTCTCGGGCTGTACCTCAGAATCCCCGGCATCTTCATGACCACCGGTTTCCATCGTTCAGAATTGGCTTCTCAGCCCACCTCCATTCTGGAGTCTCGGCGTCGACAGCGAGTAATCGAATCGTCACGGAAGTCCGCAACGGGCACTGCCCGGAGGCGACATAGCTCCTTCCCCTCTCGGTTTGCAGTTGGCGCCCTCCTCTTCGCAAAGAGCTTCGCCCTCCCCCCTCGCCGTCCCCAGACGCTCGCTTACTGCTCTGTCACACCCGACCCCCTTCCGGTCGGCCAGCCCTGCACCTTCCCGTCCCTTCATGTCACTCGTTGCCTCTACCTCTCCTTTGCCTTTCCCCTCTCCGCCCTTCCACACTTGGTCTTTCCCCTCCTCATCTTCCTCTGCAAATTCGTCTCTCCCATCCCTATCCTTCTCCTTGTCATCAGTTCAGTTCCAATTGTTTTCACTCCGCCATTCCCCACCCCAACCACTCCCCACCCCAACCACTCCCCTCCCAACATTTCCCCTCCATATCTTCCCCTCCTAACCCTTCATCTCATTGATTTTCACCTCCCACCTCTTCAAACCCCACCCTTCCCCTTCCCTATCACCCCATGTCAGTTCTTCCTCTGCCTTGCCCTCTCGTCATTCCAACCCCAACCTTTTCCACACCCTTCTCAGCACCGCCGTTTATCTCACTGTCCTCATCTTGCGCTTTCTCTCCCCATATTTCCCTCTCCGCATTTCAACTTTTCGTTCGGCTCGCTTCCGGAACTGCCTCTTCTAGCTTTTGCTTGCTTGCTTGCGCAGCAAGACCGACGCCTCCCGGCGGTTTTAACATGCGTCCCTTCCGCTGGCGGACCCTTCGCGACTCGAGTCTCTCGGAGCCCTCCGCCCACGCTGCTCGCCAGGCTACGGTGTCAAGGAGTGCGGAACGGCACACTGACTTCGCTCTACCGGACCTTTAGGCTCCACACCTTGAAATTTACAGCACATGTGATCCGCCGCGCAAACAAGAATTACTGCATGGTATTTTTTTTAGTACCTCGCCTTTTACGAACATAGTAACGAGAAACTATTGTAAAACTGCGGTAAAAATCGTCAATTTTGTTTACAGAAGAACTCGTGTTGGCGGCTCCTGGTGTTTAAAAGGTGGATAAATCTTGTTCCTGTATGTTTTAAATTACTTCCTCTAACGTGCAGTTAGAATCCACGTTTTGTAGGTCCTTGATACAGTGTCTGTCTCACTGTGTCTGTCTCTCTGTGTCTGTCTCTCTGTGTCTGTCTCTCTGTGTCTGTCTCTCTGTGTCTGTCTCTCTGTGTCTGTCTCTCTGTGTCTGTCTCTCTGTGTATGTCTCTCTGTGTCTGTCGCTCTGTGTCTGTCTGTCGCTCTGTGTCTGTCTCTCTGTCGCGTGACGTCTGCTGTATCGTACGTAGTGACTCACTGAGAATGATAATTAAGTCAGTAAGCGCAGTATGAAAATTAGCGGAATAACATAATCAATTATTTACTGTTTTAGTTAAAATTGAAACTGTTTCTTTGTTGTTTTTATTTTTCCCTTGTTCAAGGATTGGTTATACAAATCTCCTTCGTAGCCACAGGCCGGGAGCAGTAGCTCAATGCATCAACTGAAGTCACTGCAGCGCCTCTGACCGGGAGGTTCTAGGTTCGAGTTCTGACGGTGGCAGGATTTTCGACACTAGCTTTTCAGCTAGGTCGAATTCAGTCGCTGTCTGGAGGAGAATTCTAGCGGCCGGCTGCTCTGATCGGTACTTATCCGTGGTTTCTCCGATCAACACCAGGCGAATGCCGCAATAGTACCATAACAAACGGGCCACGGACCGCGCGCGATATTTCCTTCCTCTTCCCTTCCTCTCCCCTTACACACACACTTACATTAACATGCACTACACTACCTCATTTCTGGGAGACCGGTCGGGAGCTTAGAACTTGTCCCGGCTGGGCCGGTGCCTCGCTGGTGGGAGAGTTCTGTTTAGGGGGAAACCCTGCTAGCCGGCGGTAGGTCGGCGTCGGATCTCGCCATCCAGCGGGGAAAGATCACCGCTATCTCGTGAGAAAAAAAACACGCACTAAACTTACGAGAATAATGACCAAAGCAGTTGACGCGCGCGGAAACACGAAAAAATCAATCAGTCGTAGCCACAGGCTGCACATATTGCTTTCAATTACTGCCCTTATTGGTTATTATTATTATTATTATTATTATTATTATTATTATTATTATTATTATTCACGATTAAAGATGTTATTGGTCGGTTGATTATAAAGTCTACTCCCGGTTGCAACCAGCTTCCTAAGAAGCAGATCTAGGGACAGTCGGTGCTTCTACAATACCTTCCGCAAAATGTGAGCTGTTCCAAAAAAAATCAAGATCTAGTACTTCCCAGTCTTTTGAATGACCTGAGAGTTTAGCCAAGTTCTTACACACATTTTGCGGAACAAATCCTAGAGCTATAGCAACTATTGGGATGACCTGTCCTTTTACGCCCCACATTCGGCTGATCTCTATTTCCGAATTATTGTATTTAAGATGGAAATATTCCATCAGGAATTGGTCCCGAAGTAGCAGTTAACATCTGAAGCACGAGTTCCACACTGTGTGTATAACCTGGAGAGTGTGTTGGAGAATCACTCTCATCTGCTGTACTGGGACAGAACGATACTCACAGACAGAACAGTCATCCGTAATCAAACCGATATTGTTATATTCAATAAAGAAAATAGGCAAGTCAATATTATGGATGTCTCAATCCCGAACACCCTCAATCTTTGGTTGAAATACACAGAAAAGAAGACTAAGTATGTGGATCTCTAAGTCTATACACCAACACTGCAATGCATGCAAAATGAGAATCATTCCTATTATAATCTTAAGTACTGGAGCCATCCCGAAGACCATGCAACGAAGTCGGAAGGAATTAGACCTTCCTGAAAACCTATGAAAGCTTATGCAGAAGATACTACCATCTCAACGGATAGAATTCTCAGAAATTTTTTTGGATAACAACATACATCATTATATTCAAAATTAAAACCATAATTTGTACTGTGATTGTATTAATCTGAAAAATTGAAGTAGTCGCCGTAGAGATATGAGGTGCAATTAAAAATAATAATAATAATAATAATATAATAACAATATAATATTTAATAATAATAATAATAATAATAATAATAATAATAATAATAATAATGGATCAAATAAAACTACATTGCTACTTTTATAAGGGAGTACATGACATAATCTTTCCTTCTAATTATTTGTTCTTTCCATTTTGTGTATTAACGTATGCGGTAATTGATTTTTAAGTACGCTTATGTGATGAAGATATTATGAAGTACGCCATTCGTCTGCATGAGCTTGTTTATCGATCAGTGTTAGTTTGCTGCTCTCGTTTAGAGGAGAACATTGTTGTTCTTCTTTCACGAGGTACCGTGAAACGAAAATTGAAGAGGAAAACCTGTAGCTATGAAACGAGATTTGATTCACTCCACGCTGAAATTTAATTGTTTATTTTCATCTCATCGTTTTGTAGTTTCTAAACAGTGTGAGTACTAGTGAGGCTGAGTTGAGTATGTGTATACAATTCGAAAGTTGTATACGATTCACGACGTATGAGAGGCCTTGCGAAATGAAATAATAAAACAGATGGCTTTATCATTCAGTTTTGAAGTTCCTAATTTAATGTATGGGTCTAATTGAAGTATACAAATGAAAAATAAGTTAATTTGTTTTGAAATTATTAGAAATTAAATGAGTCATGACGTTATAGCTTTACAGATTCTAAAGAATTGTGTAGAAAAATACAAACATTGATAGAGATGCAGCTCTAATCTATGCTATATTATCGTGGCTTACCAAATTATCGTTCACATAAATATTGTTGATAGAGGATCGATAATCACGCAAACGTAGCATGACAGGTAGTATTCATAGTAGTATGACAGGTAGGTCTAGTAGGCGCTTCAGACGGAAACGATATGTAATGTAACGTCAGCAGGTGAATTCAAATTTGCAGGATATTATCTACTGGATTCTCAATCTCTCAGCGTTCGATGTAAGATACAAATTTGTTAATAATCCTCATTGTAGATTTAAGATTAAACCATAAAGTGGAATTTAAACGAATCTACCCTAAATCAGTTCAGGTATCAATTAATGGTATTATCAAGATTCAATGTTTCAGTAATTTAACACAGCATGGATATCTTTTCTGTGTTTGTTGGATTTTGCCGCAGTAGTACCATAAAGTGCAGGCCCATTTTTGAGACTTGTTACGTAAGTGCAATTCCTGTGGCAAGAAGTATATTGAGAATAGAGAAGACATATTGATGTTTATTCGGGCAATGTTGCGAAAAAAAAATCACTTATCTCTACTACAAGAGGACACGTAAACGATCTTTACCCTATTCCCTCCCGCTGGACCGAAAGTCGCCAGGCACCGTCTTCTCTGAATATCGATTTTCGTTATGAAGGAGACGTCACGTCGACTTCCTCGGGGCCGAGGGGATCCCCGCCGGATATTGCAAGGGACCACTTCCGGCGTGAAAGGTCAGGGACGCCGCCGGCGCCGGGCGCTGCCAAGGGGCGTGGCGTGCGAGTGACGTCTCACGGTGGCCGAGCAGAGCGACGGGCAGACGCCGCGCCACGCCCCGCGCCACGCCCCGCGCCGCGCCGGGTGCCTGAGGCGGAGCGTGAACCCAAGGGACGGCAAGGAAGAGAATGGGGAGGGAGGCGTGGCGCAGGGGTCTGAGTTTTGGAAAGAGGCAGAATTTGAGATGCGGAGAACGAAAAGTGGGGATCGAGTGAAAATGATCAAGAGTTAAAGATGGATGTGCGGGGAAGATAAGGATGAAAAGGAGCCGGGAAGCGGAAAGTGGGGATAGAGACACGGAAAACGAGTGGTGATGATCGAGAGGCGGGGATGGTGAGGCGGGGATGGTGAGGCGGGGATGGTGAGGCGGGGATGGTGAGGCGGGGATCGTGAGGCGGGGATGGTGAGGCGGGGATGGTGAGGCGGGGATGGTGAGGCGGGGGTGGATAGTGGAGTTGCAGAGGGGGTGGAAAAGCGGAGATGGACTGCATGGGTGTGGATGGGGAGTGCTAAGCGAATGGCAGGGTTCGGCGGCGGGGGTGAGAGTCGGAGAAAGAAAGCGGGGAGCGCGACATGAGAGTGAGTACGAAAGAGGGACAGCGAGTGGGAGCGGAAAGCAAGTCTGAGGAATAGGGCACGGCGGCGTGGTCTTTAAGCGGAATGTGGGGGTTGCGGAGTGGTTGAAGCTCCGAGTCGCCGTCACTTGTTGATCTGCTGCCTCTGCGCCGCCCGCCTGCCCCGCTCGGCCCGGAAGGGGGGGTGCAGCCTCCTCTTTGCCCGGCGCGCCGTTCCGAGTGCTAATCGGGGGCGGCAGCGCGCAGCGACGTAAAGGCAGAGAGGATGAGGACGGGCGAAGGAAATGAGGGCGGGCTGTCAGAGGCGGAGTGAGGCAGCCCCACGTCTACATACACATTGCTTTTCCATTCGCTGAAATTGCCTTTTTTTGCCGATCTCAGAGAGAACTCCAAATGTGCCCCTATTTGTTTTCATCTGCTTGCTACTGAAAGCTATGTACCGTACTTTCCGGCATATTTCATGTGTCAAACGTTGAAAAGTCTCGGAAGTTTGTTGACATTCGAACTCTTAGCCAATTGATCTGGGGTCAGGGCTAGGGCAGGTCATGGCTAGGTGAGGGATCAGGAGTCGGGGGTCTAGGGCGTTAATCTCTCGAGAGATTAACGTATAAATCTCACAGGAGACAACAGTCTGAACTCTGCCCAGTGGTTCAGGAGTTGAATTGAAGTTGTGTGTTTACTTTTATTTTAAACATCAATTTTCAATACGTAATTTTTCTAATTACCTTGTATTAAATTAATTACACCATCTGTTTTATAAAACGGGGAGTGTTGTACTAGAAACGTCTCACTCCTAACTGCTCACGCGCCTCCCAATTGAAGATAGAATGTTCGGACTAGGAACTTGGATAGTATTTGATTACGTGAAAAAATACCAAATTGACCTGTTTCGTTTCATATAAAAATGAAAAAGTGAAAAAATTCCAAATCCGCAACTAAGTGTTTTACATAGTTCCAATTTTAACTCCAGTCCAAGCCTTGACATCCCCATCAATGTCGTGCGTTGTTCGCTGTCGCTGCAAGACACGTCGTCTCCGCCACGTGCAGCAACCGCCCGCCAGCACTCGAACCCTTAGTCTAGCGACATCGCTTCTCCCCCGGGACTCAGCAGACGCTGGCGCTCGCCCTCAATGCAGGGCAAACCGGGTGATCGCCCAGGGCCCCGCAAGTCAAGGGGCTCGTTGATAGGAAAAAAAATAGCAAAAAAGGTGGAAAAGACATAAATGTAATATAATGTAATAAATGACATAAATGGACATAAATGTAACTTCATTTTCTGTGCACGTCTTCTAGAATTCAGTGGGAAATACAATTATTCAAATTATCGTTTCCATGTTGTCGCGGCAGGAAGCAATAAGAGCCAAAATTTATTGCTTATTTATCCTTGAAAATAGATTTTATTACATGGGAGTTTTTGTGTTTGTTTTTTTCTCCCTTTCAAAATTCAAAATTTATTGCTTATTTATCCTTGAAAATAGATTTTATTGCATGGGAGTTTTTTTTGTTTTTTTT